>OY720632.1:129311809-129615640 GCA_963169105.1 Ceriagrion tenellum | reverse complement strand
CCCCCTCCCCAATCCTTCATCCCGATTTCCTTTCCAGTGCCGGGGGAGGGTGGGAGTAGGAGGTGGCTGCGGCGGCATCGGTCCCTCGCGCGCGTTCATTAAGGCGCCCCAAGTATTTAAATTGGCCCGCCGGGGAGAGAGAGCGAGGAAGACGGGGCAGTTACGACGTGAAGATAGGCGAAGATGGAATTCTTGACTTGCGAGGCGGTAGCGACCGGGCGACGGTGGTTACAGAAGGAATGGGAGGAGAAAGAGGAGTGTGAGAGGAGTCTTGAATCTTTCGTTTTGTTGCCATGACGGTATTATGTCGCCGGGGTGACGTCATTGAATCGATTTCTTTTATTTCATCGTGGGCGACTAAAAACGTGTAGTGTGAAAAAAGTTATGACTACAAGGATAAGCGCAATGCATACATTCCATGCATATATTTATTTGTTTTCGCGTAACCCAGTCGGTGGTTAGCCACGCCCTAGTGCTTTACAGTCACGATATTTATTTCAAATCTCCCTTTCCTTACCACTAGCTGAAATTCGTGACGTCTCGAACGGCCAGTAAATATATCTAATGAGCCACCATACTTAGAAAAGACAATGCTTTGGGACAATACCACAATTAAGTTACACAAGCGACATGTGAAAAATAATGAATATTTTTGAAAGAGAATTGCCTTCCCCAGAAACAGATCAAGCTTAATACTTCTAAGATGAATTTTTTGGGCAGGTATAATCTTCCGGAAAACTTGTTGCGAACCCGAATTTTGACCCAAAAAGAGTATCCAGGACTGAATCCTGAAAAAATGGGAACAATTATACTTTAAGAAAGATTATTTCACTTGACGATTTCAAAACATGGCAAAATACCTTAAACATGAGATTTGTACAGAATTGAGGGCCAAAGCAGTGAAAGATTGGTGAACTTGTAACGTGATTTTGGCGACAGAAGAAATGTAAATTCACTGAGCACGTGAGGTTTCTTCATTTATATATGTACTCGCTGAAGAAAAATCACCACCCGATTGAATATCATTATGTGATTTGAGATCCTGTGGTCGCCGGGATAATATTAGAGAGGAGGAAATGAGTGAATTTGGGAGGAAGCTGTGTGGAGGGCGAAAGGCGTTGGATTGTCGCGGTGGTCCTCGGCGTCCGGCTGGAAGTGAAGCCTCATGAGAATACGTGACGTGGAACATCCTCCTCGACGCTCATTCTCTCTCCGGAGGACGGTGAAAGTGACGAAGAGATCGGTGGTGCTGGTGAAGGATGGGGGGAGGGGGCAAGGAAGAGTGGGAGAGGAGCCATTTTCTTTTTGCTCATTGATGCCTCGGCGAAGGAGGATGGCTGCGGATGTCGTCTTGCGAGGGAAGGGGAGGTACGGGATGGGGTAATCAAATGTTTGAGAAGGCCTCCGGTGGTTATCTATTTGTTTTTCTTTTATGATCGTCTCCTCTCACCCCGCGACCCTTGCGTGCGGAAAGTATTCCGTGCCGTTCCTGCGGAATGATGGAGAAAATACCGAAAAAAGGCGGGTATGGGGAGAATGTTTCACGGAAATGGATTCTGTAATAGTTGGGAGACTATATTTAGACTCTCACGTAGCGTCGGAGGAAGCTTTTCTTAAATTCCGGGTCCTCTTCGGGTCTCTGTTGTCACCTCTGTCATTCTCCAGGAACTCTCATAGCACACGCCGGGTGACCGTTTTTGACACACATGATCCATGATTTCGTCACTGTGGATAGAGTGATTTACCTGAAAGTACAAGAAATAATGGAAGAATTAGTCTCTTTGTCAAAACAAAGTTTTACAATATTACCGCGAAATTATAATGGTTCATGTTGATTGAGAGAGAATTAACTGTGGGGTCGCCGGCTGCGAGTTTTCGTAGCGATTCACCAGAATGAACCGGACCTTCCATATCGGTCCCGGACCTGGATAATGCGTGAAATCCATTAAGTGAATCTCAGAGGTCAGAAATCAAGTTGCGATGAGTCATTGCCACGTGTGACTGGAATTCTCCGAAGTCAATGGTTTTGTGGAAACGTTTTCACCCGAAAGTTCTTTTCTCTTGCCTTTTTTTTGTAAAACCTCCATTTCCATCCAAAACTTATGAATTTTATTGCCACGTTCAGATATTTTGGGGTAATTATGTGGTTCGTCAATTATTTTTCACGGTGGTCTTAGACAGTTAATTGAATATTGAATAATTTCTTAATTCCAAATGGAAGATAATTGAATGTTATCAGCGAAATTTTTTTAGCTTTCTTTTGTCCGAGGCACTTCCATAACGCCAGCTTTGGGATTTGTTACAAAAAGTGGCTGCGAACAATGTAGTGTTTATTGTATATATTCTTTTTATACTTTATTTTTGTTTTCAATTGATAATGCATACCTAACTGAATTAACATAAACTGTGTGCTATGAGACAAAGATGGAGTTCTAAGTTTGCAAAAATCCTTGGCTCTTCTAGGAAAGCTACACATAAAATCGCGACTAAATATTAAAATACTTAAAACGTATAGAATGAACAGTGCAAATGCATTGTATGAGTTTGTGTAAGTTAAAACGTGCAAGTTAGATGGTTTTATTTTCGTGGTCATTTGAACTACATTATCAAAAAATGAAACTTGCAAATACTGCTTCTCTTTGTTTAATCGGTCGACTTTACTTTTCATCTTCACATGTTTACATGACGATAATTTGTATTTGATTATAGCTTGAAAGAATTCCAAATGTAAATATTGGAATCATTCGACCCTTTACAGTTTCTTCAACTCACAACTTCAACGAATTTTTATCTCATAAATTATTAGCAGGTACTGATAAGTGTCTGATCTTTTCTTCTTTCTGTAAGATCTTTTCCATGAGTGGCAATTTATTGCTACATCCTGTTGATACACTGTCCAAGTACACATGGGCGATGCTCATTGTTTTCGATTCAATGTTCCCTTCGTATGCTTTGTACTGAACAGCTAAATTGATAAGTTATAATTTGCTATTTGCCAACCTTCAGGAAGAGTGACACTTAGATCACCGGGATCCAAGAACTCTAAGGGTCCCTACAAATTATTTCTCATTTCTTAAATGTGTTTAACTTGAATATATGGCACAAATTCTCACTAGCGAATATCTTTTGTTTTTATTGACGAGGTAAACGTGGAATAAAGGCTGACGTTAGGAACATCCTCATGCCCGGTGAAGATCCCGAACACGGCTCAACTCGCCACTTTCCAGATTTAAAACCATTCAAAAAAACACTATAAACTTGATACACATGCTCGCGTCTTGGGTAGACGTATACATTTCGACCAACACATGTAAACTTCGGTTCGAAAAAAAATGTGAGGGGAGAAAAACCTAATGAAAGGAGCACGCCCTTTGTTCGCGGATCCATTGTTGGAGAAGGAGAGTCGCCAACAAAAGACCGCCGTGTGGTGGATGGCTCTGGGATGAGGAGGAGGGGGAAGAGAGAGAGGAGGGGAAGTGGCTGAGGGAACCGAGGTGTGTGTGTGTTGTGAATGAAAGAGGTGAGAAGATGCAAGGGAGAGAGAGTGAGAATGGTGGTGGTGTGAGTGCCGTGTGTGAGAAAAACACGGAAGGGCGGTGGGAGTGGGGTCTTCGAGCGTGCCAAGAGGGTTTTCTACCGGCGTGGACGAAGTCACCGGCTCGTGACATCACCCCCGACGACGCTGCACGCGGAACGAGCGCAGAAGAACGTGTTTTTAGACCGCCTAGGTATCATTTCGCGGCTGTGTCGTCCCTCCCTCCCTCCGCCGCCTCCGCCCCCCCCCACCTTGCATGAAGGAGTCCTCCTTGTCTGCCACATGCCCTCCATCTCTACCTTCCGAGTCACGCTTCCAACCATTCCTCCTCTGATGAGGAAGATCTCTCCGTTCTCGCTGTCTGCTGAGGCGTCATCCAAGACACATCTCTCCCGTGACCCTCCCGCTTTCATCCCGTGAGGCTTGAGCTTCTTAGGCCGCTCTCGATAACCGTTGACGAAGACACTCCACCGGTCTCATTCTCAAATCTTCTCTCATCAACCAAGCTTTTAACTTTTAATATTAACCTTGTTTTTTAACTTTAAATCCCTTTGTTTTTGATATTCATCATTTTAATATTTATCTTGGATACCGACCAGTATCATAAAATTTTGCCTAATGTCATTGGACGCACGTCAGAGTTACGGCTGACGTTCACGATATTGTTTCTCACTCAGTTTTTTTTGGCAATGGGTAATAGTGGTTAACTTCCATTCCAGTCCGGTAGTGTGCTCAACTCATTTAGTTTTGTTGAAACAACGGTTCGATGACCGATTCCCAGAGTCAATGTATGTGATTCTGCCCCTCGATAAAGTACGTTCATATGATTGTATGGATAAAGTTTAACTGTATCTAAATTTTCATATTTGCAGTTATTCATACAATTTTGGCAACACTTAGTCATAAATATGATAACGTTGAGTACATTCCCATGCTATCAATTTACGAGTGCTTATAACTTCGTGCAAATTGTGTAATTGATTTTCTTGATAGCTACATGTGTACCGCTAGAAATTGTTCAATGCTCGTGAAAATGGAGCCTCTGATCTTAAACCTAATGTCTTTCATTTTTGACTTTAAAATACTTGCTGCTAACTAACTAAACCTGAGATAAACTTTTTATGGTGTTGGTTTAGGCAAGTATTTATGTATGTTAAAATTACAGCTCCTTTCCGTGAACATTACTCGCATAAAATTGATGAAATTAGATACATCCTAGAATCTATCGAAGGTCAAAATATTACGTTTTTCACAACATATAAAGAAATACATCGAGACTTTTACAGGGAATCTGCAATCAGTCAAACTCAAATTTTTAAATGATATATCGATCTGTCACTCTCTTCGTGCGTATAATGTTGATGCTTACAGGCTAAGATCGAACCAATTATTCAGTTTTAAGCATGACTAAAAGAGTAATATCAATCCAATTATGACGTGCAATTATTCAATTTTCTTTCTCACATTTTACGAGTACAAAATTTCATAGGTATTGTCGTGCTCGTGTTGAATTACCGAACGTCTAATATATATATATTTGTTGCCAACAGCGTATAGAATTTGCGACCTTCGTGATAAGAGACAATATTCGCGTAAGTAGATCGTTCCGGGATAAATGAGAAGTATGTGATAGCCACTTTGAGGGAATTGACGAGCTTCCAACACATTTCGTGTCCCGAGGAAATGAGTGGGTTTATACACCGCTCACCTCGCCTCCACACACGCATCCTTTATCCCCCATCACCTTTACACCTTTTGAGGCCAGCGTGTTTCCCGGCCATCGTCACTTGTCTCCTTCGCTTTCATTCCGGCAATTCGCGTACGAAAATATTAGCCGCACAATGGATCTCGAATTACGCATCCACATATTTATATGCACGATGTCCCTCGTCACACTTTTCGCTTGCCTCCTGCTTCCCTCTCCCATTCTTTAGAACTGAAGGAAGACTGAAGCGTTCACAAAATAAAAAAAAGTATGAGACTCCTTTTTCTTTGTCCCAACAGGACCCCACACCCTATGAGCATCCCTTCTCTTCCATTCCCCTTCTTCCTCCACATTCGTCTTATTTTCTGTTTTTATTTCCTTCTCCTCCATCGTCTCTCGGAGGCCCCGAAGGAGACTGTGAAATCGACACCTGTAAGCGATCCCGTTTGTCCGGAGGAGTGGGTGGAGTAGAGGAAGGGAGCGAGGAAAAGGGGAGAGGAAGGAGAGGGAGAGGGAAGGGAGAAGGCTGGGAGGGAAGAGGTAAGAGGAGTGAAAACTTGCGCCTGTGTGTCGGTTAGAGGACGGTGACATCCGAGTCTGGTTGGCGTGTTTGCCGATGGCGGCGCCCTTGTTCGTTGCGTTGTGGGTGTAAATGTGTGTCCGGATGAAAGAAGGGGTTTTGGGTGGTAGGTGGAGTCAAGGCATAGGTATAAAGGATCTGAGATAATGGGGTTTGTGGGGTGAGCATATGTCTTCGGGTAGTTTGAGCGAAATAGTTCCCTAATCATAACAGAGACCATATTCGAGTCATACGTTTTAATACCACCAGCAGTCGTAGGCATGAATTAAATATTGCTTTTTTAATGGTGCAATTATATACTTTTACGTGACTGTAATTCCAAGTAATTATATAAAAATATCAACATAAATCTTTAATTTGACTAATTTTTTCACGTGGTACATTGACAACTCGTTCACAAGATTTTTTACGATTCTGAAAAAATTCTGCGGTGACAGTATGATTTATTTTCAAAAAAAGTCGTGGAAACGTGCAAACTACACACTTAATGTTTAAACGAGAGTTAGGTGCTAGACATTCCTCATTTTTTAAATAAAGTCTCTCTGGAGCGCATACATGCACCATTTCCCATGTAAAAGGGCTGGGATACTTCGTCAAAAATCAAGGATAATGTTTATTAGGGGCTGATATTTTGGTACCTTTGAAAGGTCGGCATTTTTTTTAAACAAGGAGACGAAATCATTGATTTTTAGGTGAAATGATATTTCGCTCAAGTCACCTTAAAACGGCTGTGAGCTATCTTTCGTCCTCTACCCTTCTTGCTACTTCATTTACTAGTATCAAAAGCCGGTTCTTTTGTCCGCGAAACTTATTTTCCTCGACCTTTCTATGTATACGGGTATTTATATTGATATCTCTTTACAAAGGGCTTTAGGAGGGAGAGGACACCGAAACGGTGACTTCAAGAGATCGGACATCGAGTGATGAAGATTTAGCTTTTTTGAAGCTTTATTATCTCACATTCCATGAGGCGACCTTAATTCTCCCGCTCTCACTATACATTGGTGTTTACATCCTGATTTATTTATCAATTGCTGGAATTATAGAAATCCATTCCCTATTACGGTCTTCATTCACTTTCATGGTCTTCAAAAAAAAGACCATAATATAATCAGTCATAAATACTTGCTTCGTATATATATCAAAAGTCCATACAACATTTGTATATGAAAGGTTATAGGTCACAGGTTTAGGAGTTATGAATAGTATCTATGAAAGAGTTAAGAGGTATCATTCGCACTTTTCCCTTTAACCACTTCACATTGTAGAACTTCGCATTAGTTCATTTTACTTCACAAATTCTCTCGCCCTTTTTGCACATTCGTATGTATATATTTGCTTCTCAATTTAAAGGCAGGTTGAAATGAGGGAAAGTGATTCATGAGGATCGGAGTTTAATGGATTTTAGGGGTGAGAAGGTGTTTGAAAGAGTTAAAAGGTATCAATATTCCTTTGCCCTTTTTGCCGCTTTATTCACTCGAACTGAACATTTGTTCTCTCGGCAACGTTACTCAACTTCTCTTGCTCTCCCAGCACTTTCATGCGTGTTTATATTTATTTATATCTACATGTTTATCTCCACATCTTTCTTCCTCTCTCGTTATTCTCCTGCGACCTCTTGTGCTCGGTGGGGTGAGGAGAGAAAAGACACCGTTCGCAACCATTCGAGATAAGTTTTCCTTCGCCTTTTTGTGTGAGATACCATCTTGCGCAAATCGCCTCTTCGCGTGAGTTTGTCTGGTAAAGGCATCTTCTCTTTTCGTCTCTCCCTTTCTCTCTCTCTACCCCTAGATCTCTTTCATTTTCATTCCCTTCTCTCTTACGACTCGCCTCGGTGGCGTGGACCGCCACGGTGTTCCGACGATGGAGTTCCGCGGTCGTTAATCTCCGAGTCCTTAAAAAGGTGCGAGAAAAAACACGAGTTGAGATTCGTTCGGAACCGACGGTTGTACAGGAGGAACCATTGTCGAAATCGGTTTGGTTTGACCCGTTTGACCATAGGATATAAATGTTCTCCAGGACGCCAATGTCCGGACTTGATAATCTCGTCAGATTATGCTCGGTAGCCGATATTTCTAACGCGTTAAATTGTTGAAGATAACATGCAGCGTACGGAGCTTGAGATATGACTCGAAAAGGGTTGATATTGATATTATATTCGGCATTTGAAAGTAAGTAATATAAAATTCAGCTTCATGGAGGTAAATGTTACGTGCAGAGTATGAAGTGTTTTATGTATATATAAAGTGCATGATAAAGAATAATCTCCATAGTTGCTCCAGTGATTGTAACAAAAAAGATATGAAAGCATTATTAGTTGTATGATTGCTTTATCATTTCCTAAAATCTGAATCGAGTGGCATATAATTTATTGTCCATTCCAATCAATAATGAGTAAAATGTACGAAATCATCAGGGATACGGTGACCTCTACCGGCTTTTTTAAAATAAATGTACTTAAAGTACCTCTTAGGTAACAACATTTTTATGCATGTCAATAAACGTAAAATTAACAAATTTTCTAATGCAGTTTACTGAATTAAACTCGATTTCCTCAGTTTGAATGTAGACCATCCGTAACTCGTTTATATCGACTTTTTTTTTACAGACAGTAGATTTTTCTGTAGTCTTGTTTTTTTGTGGGAACACGCTCAGAAAAAGAGGGAAACAACAAGGCTGCTATTGGTCGAACATATCAATGGATTTAGAGAGATAAAAAAACGCTCTGTAAAACTCCACTGTGTACCTCCAGTGTTTTATTTTCTCACGGTGGACTACTACGGGCCCGACTAGGGTATGGCTGAGGCGGAGAGTAACGAATGGTTTGAGTACCATAGGGTTCGACCCCAGGGCCAGAACAAAGTGTATCCCCTCCGCGAGCCGCACCTTCCACGCCTCAGCCTTCGGGGAATTACTCAACCCGGTGACCCGAGAGTGACTGGGGAAAATTGAGGGTACAAGGTGGGTGCGCGGGCAGTAAAACGCCGCCCAATTTGCCCGGGAGTGGGAAGACGGTTGCAAGGGCCCAGGGCGAATACGTGGAATCGGGGGAAGACCTTTTTCTGCGGCGTGGGACGCACTTGCTGTCCCACGGGGGCGGCGGACCGCTACGCCGTGGAACAAAGCGACAGACCCTGGACGCTGTTGAAGGGAGGATGAGATGGGGGTGTAGTCAATAGTCACTATTTTCGGCTGTATGAAGTTGTGGATTTGGTATGGATCGGAATGTTGCGGTGTCTTCTCATGCGGAGGACCCGGATTTGAATCCCGAGAGTGGCGGAGATTTTTCGTTACTGTGCTATGTCGGTGCTGGTTTTCACTTCATCCTTCCTCCGATCTCTTAGTAACCCTTACCTTTCCGAACCCTCCTATAATTAGTGACGAAAATGACCAGAGTTGCCGACTGCCTCCCCGGACAGCTAACCTACCAGTAGATTTGGATTTTATTTGGATAGTTTAGTTGCTCATAAACGTGACATTGCACTGCCTCACTATAACTATATTGATGAAGAATGAGAGAGAAGTTATCTTTCTAAAATGACATTCATTTCACGACTAATTTTTATGCTTTATACCATCAGGACATTGGTCCTTTTGTGGAAAAATTAGAATTTTCAATGGGAAACGGCATTTTTTTATTTAGCTCTACGCAAATATTAAAACATTAGATTCTAAAGAAACAAAATAGGAAGCTCTGGCTACGGTGAGGGATGAAAGGAAACTTGACAAATGAAAAAACGACTTCGTTTTCTTCCACTGATTTAACTTCTTATTTAACACGACTTCGTTTTTTCATTTGTGAATATCAACTTCCACATAGTTGAGCCTGATACCATTGAACGTATAAGGAAACTTGAGATGAGGAAGAGGCAACTTGATGGTTGGAGGATGAGGCAATGAGGGGCAAAGGATTGCTTACGGGTGTAATAGAGGGGAGAAATTTGATAAAGCAGAAAAGGGGAAGACATGGAATAGGTTTTATTGACTGAATGAAGAAGGGTAGGACATATGCTGAGATAAAACAGTTGCTCTGAAACCTACTCCCTATGAATCCTACCTAATTACCCATTTCACCAAGTCTACCTAATTACCCATTTCACGTCCAAGTACTCGTATGTTCCGGACAAATGTATCTGCTCTTATAACCCATCGTGATCGGAATCGCTCTAGTACCATCTAGTCCAATGACGTCATCTCGATCGGTGGCGTCGCGAGTCTTCTAAAGGCGCCCTCAGCCCTCTGTCCCCCACGGCTCTGTTTCTCCTTGTGTGAGGTTCCCCACCACATATCTTTACCTCCCTTTTTAAACCAACTTCATATCCCAGTCACGATAACTTCAGCATCGAATGACTGCGGCAGGTTGAAACCACCGCTCTCTTTGTAAGGACGTATCATGAACACATAGCCGTGGTTATGATGCATCGTAACTGCGGTATCTTATGACCGTCCCACTCATCAACACCTTACAAATAACTGCGACACTTCACTCCTATGATATCCCATATTGATTATTGCGTGTTCCTGTTTTAGATACTCAAGCGCACTAAATTAAAAACATATATATATTCATGCATGGGAGATGCATGAAGGTGTTAGTTAGCCGTTATGATATTGTGTGATTATGTAAGTCGCTTTAATTGTATCTGTTTATGTGATGTCGTGGTTATGTTCAACTCGGCCGACTGGTTATTCGATATCGCTGTTTCGAGATGTCGCGGTTACGTGCTGTCTTTTTTATGAGATGCCCCTTCCATAGTGGACGGCTTTGAGTGGGCGTGGTAACGCGAGATATTGAGAACAATCTACGTGAGAAAACAGCTGGCGGTACTGAAAAAGCTCTTAAATTGTTCACTGAAATGATAACAGTCGAGTAAAAATTAATTTTATCGAATGATGACACTAAGAAAGTAAGAGAATCGTTGAATTGTCGAAAATGTGACTGCTGAAGGGTAATCCTGGAGGAAAGAGCGATGAAATATCAAATTTAATAGATTTTTACTTATCTCCAAGGTTGAAGGTAGGAATAAATATTATTAAAATTCATAATTCTGGGTGTTACTGAGGTCTCTAGAAGACTAGGGAAATTATAAAAATAAAAAGCCCAGGTCCTCAAGATTTGAAGAAAACAAAAATTTGTCGAAACCTTGATTAAAGAGGGTTTTGTGAAATACATCAAGTCTCTAAATTTTTTTTCTTCTACTTCATCAAAGAAGTCCTATCATTAGGGACTACGGGTGTGTATGCTTTTTACTCATTTCGACAAATTTTATCTCACCAACTGTGTGACGGTGAGTACTGTGTTTACTATGTATTCAGATTCATTTACAACTGGAAGTACCTTATGCGATAATGCTTTCGAAATTCTCTCCGCGCTGCGATGCCTATTGATCGCGAAATTTTCCCCAGCCATCGTTCCGGTACCCTCCAGTCGGAAGTGACTGATGGCGTCTTCAGATCAGGAATGGTTTTTATGATATTAAGACGCCTGCAAAATGGTTAGAGAAACTGTCGTCAGCAGTGGACAACGCGCAATGGAGTACTTTATAGGTCAAGACGCCGCGCACTCCTTGGAACCAAGTGTAAACCTTATTTAGACTCAATTACATTCCTCCCGATAAGAAAGCATGGATTTTAGGGAGCCAGGGAGCGAAATATAATGGTCCGATTGTCCTCTCTCCACCCCTTCCGGGCATTCCCCGAATACCACTCGCGTCGGATTTCGGGATCGCCCGGCGCGACCTCGGGAAGAGGGAAGCCCCAGCAATGGTCCCGCCGCCGACGGCCTCCCAAGGTCCCCTCGGGACTCGGCTGCGCGCCTCCGCAACGGGTCGGAGCGCCACCTACCCAGACCGCAGGCATCCGGTGTGTGTGTGTGCGCGAGGGAAACGGCAAACCACCACCCATCCATCCATCCCCTTGCAGACAACTCCTCATCCGCCCTCGCCTGCCCACCTTTTCTCCTGTTTTGACATCCCGAGAGCCAATTCCGCAATTAATCAATGCCCCGGGCAGCAGCAGTGTACATACCTATATATTTCCTCTCACTCCCATGCTTGAATGTATATACGTTGCACCCCGACCGTCTTTCTTCTTTAACCCCCACGTGCTGGGAAAAAAGGCCTTTCGGATGGGTCGCTCTCCTTTTCAACCCTGCTCATTCCCCTTCGACCCCCAACACACCTCCCCACAGACCCCTGAGGAAACAGGATGGCGCGGAAGGCCGGCCCTTTTTGTTGGCTCACCAGCTCGAATCATCAGTCCCGCCTCATTCGTTCCGCGGCAGGAAGGTGAGATGGCCGCAGTCTGGGCGGGGCTCAATGCTAGAGGTTGCTGCATGAGCGAATTGTAGATGCACGGAGAGTTTTGTGGGAAAATCGGAGGACGGTGAAGATAGGTCTGTGGAGAAGATGTATGTTGTATATACACACAAAGATCTGCCTTCCTTTGTCTTTTTGAGAATGTTTCTTCCATTGAATGCCTTCGTTTTGCCCCCATCGTGGTGTGCACAATAGTGTTTGACCGTAAAAATTTTCCCATTGACTCCCATAGATGTTAAGTTTCGGCGGAAGTGAGAAAGGTAGGTTTAAGCTGGAAAAAATTGACTTTGTTGGTCTCCTACACTGGTGTTGGAATCTTGGTTGTTCTGATATCTAGCGACCATGAGCCCTTTTTTAACCCTCTGTTCTCTAATAATAACGATAGCGAGGCCGAGCCGAATGTTTTTGGTAAGGTAAGGAAACTACTGTCATTCGCATAGCATCGATTATAATATGGTATGTGCTGAATAAAATTCTGGCCGAATAGTATCAAAAGCATTGGTCTTTTCTTAAGTAACTTCTTCGTTAAATATTTCTTTAATTCTTTCTCACCCTGTCCTGATGGTGATGGACCGTATATCGAAACTTCGGCAGAAATGCTGAGTTAGATCCGGTTGAGAATCCAGACAAACTTTACTATCACTTCTATTTTTCCAGTCACGAGAGAAAATGTCTCGGCTACGCGACAAAAATATGAGATACTATCATCACGGTAGAAGACGGGAAAACCTGCTTTACCCAAATATTTTGCGTAAAAAGGTTAAATGAATGATGCGTATAGCCAACGAGTATTAAGAGTACCCGTTACGATGACATAATCCGCTAATATCTGTATTTACGCTAATGGGAAGACGACCGTTTCTACCAAATTCTACCAAAAAAAAAACAAAAAAAAATATTTAACCAAAATTGGAAGTACATATTTTTCTCTGTCTGAGAGTCCCTACTCGCTCCTGAAAATCCTTCTCGACATACTCCTATAGTACAAATATAAGAAAGAAAAAGTGGATACCATTCTAAATACACCGCTCTAAGTGACAATTGGGCTAACTACAATACCGATCTTGGGCTCTACTCCCACAATATGCTTGCAATAATATTCATTCCTCGAGGGCCGAAAGCGTTGCAAGAGCAGCAAGAGACGCAGTGTACGGCGAGCCTTTTCCTCTCACACCCGTCTCCTAATCCTCCTCCTCAACCTCCCTTCCCACGAGTCCATTCACAGGTGTACGGAATCACCGCTGGCGCCTGTTTATTGAGGGGTTCCCACTCCAAGGTAGGAAAAGTCCCTTGTCAACACCCTTTTACAGACGCTCCTGCTGTGTCGCCTTCATTTCCGTTCTTCGGCTCCCATCCCTTAGTATATCGCATATAGGGTTTTACCCACAACCGGGTAATCACGCCTTTGCTGGCAAATTTTACGCCCGCTCAAATTCAAGCGAAAGCACTCAGGTTTGTCTCAAGTAGCTCATTCATTGCTGTACTCGAGTTGTAGTATGTGAGCATGGTCCCTTCGGTCGATCGTTGTTAAGTGATGAGTACGGTGCATGAAAGGACTTGGTTTCTCACACCTCCTGTCCTGGTTCACTCAGTGTGAATTTGTTCTCCCAGAGGTATACACTCGATCTAATGTGTTTCTGCACAAGGCAGCTTTCAAACTTATACGGCTCTAGAGTTATAAATAATATGATTAATGAGAAAACCAACCTTTCTGCGAGAAGCGCGTTTCTCTAGATATAAATCTGATGATCAAAAAAATCTTGCTGAACTATTATGATCACTGTCGATATTTTATCTAGACATGGTTAAAATGAATGTTCAATTTGAGCATGTCTCAGTTCAATGTAATAAAAATTGGATAGAATTACTTGGGAAAGGTCCGTTACATTTTCTTCATAATTAAAGTATGTATACTTTCGCTTCTGATCACTTATCATGTTTCTTTGTCGATATGTTGTAACGTCCGTATATCATCCTTTGCGGCATTTTATGGATAGATAGACTACCTGAAGTTGAGCAGGGGCAGTGGAAGCGCTTGTAGATGTAGTTCCTGAAATGGTCGCAATTTCTGAATTTTGCTATGAAAATGATTATAACGATTTCACCCGATTTCTACGCCTGATCGTGACTCCAATGGAAGGAAAATTTACAATTATCTTTCAGGTGTCAACACATTGTGACGCACGGTCCCCTTCTAATCTCTCTCTGAACAGTTAGTTGTCTCTCTCTTTTCTATTATTGCTGTTATGATTTAGCCGTATTTTTGTTTATATTTTGTCTCATTTCATGTTCCAATATACCTCTGTATATTGGTAGTCATTCAGTATGTGGAATTTTTTTCTGAAAAAAAGTAATTTGTGACCCCGTTAAAGCAAGTGTATTCTGGATCAGTGTAGATAACCTCCAGAGGACGCTCGCTGCAACGCGGAAATAAACAATAACTTTCTAAATGCTCTCTACGCAACTTAGCTCGCAAGCCTTTATAGCAGGCACGAATTGCAGCGAAAGCCTTCCCTTAACTTTAAAATGCATTGAGATGAGAATGGAGATAAAATATAAAAATAATCGAGGTATCCACTTATTTCCTCTCCCATTCCTCTCTTCCTTCCTTGCCCTTCGGAAGGTGTTAACTCCCTCTGCTGTTGCCATGCCTCACGTCTAACAAAGAGAACCGTTTGGCGACCCCCACGTTTTTAGCACTCGTATTCTGGGCGAACCTCCCGCCGCCCTTCAACTGTTTGATGAGAACTCATCCCCTCTCCCCCGCGGTCTCTCATATACCGAAAGAGAACTGCTTCCACCCCGCCATGCCGATAATCCTCGCACAAATAGCGATATATAGTGTCCTTTTTCCCCTGTGTCTCCCTCTGTTCTCAAGCTTTCCTCAGTTGGGAGGTTGCTTTGCCCAGGGCGGATGTGCGTACGAGGGTGGTAGTCGTACCTTTTCAGGGGTCGGTGCAATAAAGATAATCTCCGTGCTTCAAAGCGTCCCCGACTGCACTCACATCCAAGCCTCTTGGTGGGTCTTTTGTCTCCCAAATCACACCCTCCCCCGTCCCCTGTTTCCGCGGTGGTTTCAACAATGGTGTCGTGGGCACGCGATATCCGGTTCACCCCCACGTCTTCTTCGGGGGACGCGTCCCGAGACCACCCTTCCCCTCGGGTAATAAGACATCTCGTCGCCAAATATTTTGAGGTTTTTATGGCGGGCCTTTCACGAGGCAGGTTTTGACAGGTTATGGGATTTTCCACTTTGTTGAGTGCCCAATACAGTGTCATTTAATGGTAGACACTAATGTACTGCTATGATCCTATTTTGTTACTAAATATCTGGGTTGTTTTCCTCAACTCTATGGACTAAAAATACAGTATGTATATCTCGGATTCAACGGCCGTTGCCGCCAGAATACTGTCGATATTAAAGATAGCAAACTTTTATCCTCAGTATGGAACTTGATACATAATTTCCTCCGCGTCAACCCTTAATTCTTAAGATTCATAATGAATGTCCGTTTGTCTGTGCTGCTAACTTCAGTTAAACCGATATATTGTCGCGATGGTTTGTTTTTATCTTTTTTACATAATGATTTTGATTAATTAGGAGTTAATTTTCACGAAAACAACTGATACTTTTGCTCACTCCTTTTCATATTGGGCTCTACCATTAGTTTAGAAAATCTGCGTTTTAACTAATATTTTAAAGTATTTGGGAGCATGTATATACTTTAATAAACAATAGTTTAGGGAATTCAGTACATTGACGATATTTTAATAATCCAATCAGTAATTTAATAAGTTAGGAGGGTATATAGTTTTAACGTTCATTTAGTACCCGTGACGAGACAACATTTTTGGAAACGAGCTGCAGTATTTTTTCCCGTATAAATTTGTACTTCCAACGCTTTCATGTTACACGCTCACCTACAGGCGAATATTTAATCCATTTCCGAAGAGAAGTCGGGGAAGACACGAAATAGCGAGATAATTTGTGTTTATCTCATGTCATTCACTCCATTCCGTCGTGGATTCGTTAATCCAAATGGTCGGAAAAGTCGAAACCACTTGATCCTTTAGAAAATAGGCTTCGGTGTTTTCTGCAGAAAGGAGTGCTAAATCTGCGTTCCGGAGTGAAGTAACATCTATATCTAAGTCTACGTCATACCCTGCAAACCACCCAAAGGGTGTGTGGCAGGGAGTGCTTCCACACCAGGCTTGCATCAATAATACGGCAGAACACCGAAACTACATTGGAACCAGCGTACCACACATGCAACGCGCCCATTAAAATCTACTAACAAAGAAACATTCAATCGTCAATCGTTCCAACATGCAATAGGTACAAGGACTACTACTACAGATTCAAAATCTCATGCATAAATAAGAACATCAATATTTACATCATGCATAAATAAGAACGTAAAAAATATGAAGAAAGAGATCTACATTTTAGCTAATCTCACTATTTGCACTATTCAGTTAGGGGGTCTCCCAGCCGCAGGATGGGGAAAACGAGTCTTTCAGTTTCAAAGTTGCTTTAGGAATAAATCACGAGTCCCGGAAAAGGTATTTACTTTCTGTCCTAGATCGGAAGAGGATATGAGATATTTCAAGAACATTGTCTTTTCGATAAAGCGGACGGTTTATCTGAAGACTTTTTCATTGACAGCGTGGAAGTTTACCTACTATTGTGTATAACAATTGAATGTTCAATGAAGCATCGAAGTAAAATATTTAAAAACATTTCTTTATATTGACTCATGGATATTAGTTTCGCTCTGACTTATTTTGGTGCACAATTTGTATTAGTGCTATTAATGAGAAAATAAATATTACTGCACATCTAAGCAAAACTCTAATATCCATCCTAATACCTTAACATTTTGGTTACCGAAGCATAAAATTTGCAATATGTGACGACATAATTTTTGATTGGACTTTTGCCTATGGTATGGTAAGATACATACATTAAACATCTTTCCCTCTCGGTTTCTGCTCATCCATTCCCTACAGTGACCCCACCGGAGACGGACATTGCACCTGCATGACCATTTACCACCTCGTTTTCGACGCTGAACGACCCTTCGCCTCTCCCTGTCTTTCACCCCTTTAAGATCCACAGTTGAGGCACCCCAGCATGACCCGAATCCGAAGAAGTGGCGCCCGCGGAGGCCCATAAAAGCCTTTTTCTTTCTGTGACCGTAAGGGTGCGAGGTAGACGGGCCCCTAATGGGTCGTATGAATGAATCACGCCGTGCCCACCTTGTGACACTGCCGCCGCCGACTCGGTGGGTTGTCCGGGCGGGATGGGGGATGGGTCCAGGTGGTCATTACTGTCGGGATTTCAAAAGGTGGGAGGCGGTGGGTTTGAGTATGTCGCGGAGGAGGGAGGGAAGTCGGAACGAAATCGGTGAGCCATTAGCGTCACACCGTGACTCACTCTCCATCTCCGTCATCGGTGGGTGGAAAAACCGAGGCCTTAG
Source organism: Ceriagrion tenellum (assembly GCA_963169105.1). NCBI lineage: Eukaryota > Metazoa > Arthropoda > Insecta > Odonata > Coenagrionidae > Ceriagrion > Ceriagrion tenellum. The sequence continues at coordinate 129,598,023 of OY720632.1, read as the reverse complement.
CCATCTACTGGGGCTTTAGTTCGTCGGAACTGGATGAAGATGATAGCATAGGCGGCTCATCCCTGAAATTCATGGAAACTGTATCGATGTGAGTGTTGTTTTTCTCTTTGTCTCCCTGTTTTGTCACCAAATCTAAGTGTCGTCGGTCACATTGTTAGTGATACCAAGACTGCCCTAAAAATAAGGGGTAATTTTACAAAATATCCACTTTAATCATCTACATCAGATGCGTAGATCGATCTTTATCTTTACTATGACCTGGTTTAATAATGGGAAACTCCTACCTCCATTATGCTTTACAGATCGTTGCTTTGGAAATAGCGGTGCTGTTGCATTTGCCTTCTGGTTTACCCTGGGATATCATTATCGATACATTACGTATTTTATTTTTTAAATGCATGCGGGGTACAAAGAATATACTATAACGAAGTGATAAATATTGTTATGATTTTTAGGGATGGGTGCCGTTGATATTTTGAACACGTTTTTATCTTATCTCCAGCGCTTAGGCTGTATCGGACTATGGATTTTCCGAATCAGTTTATAATCGAACAGATAGGCCCAAAAACATCCGATTTGGACCAGTTATATCTTTGTGTGCTATTTTAGATTTTATCGTTAGGAATCATCTAAACTGTGTCAAAGCATCGCTAATATCTGTTGGTAGCTTCCTCATCCACTATTCCCACCGCAAAGCTCCAAATGAGATGGAGAATGTTGGTTTAATTTGAGTCCTATCATCTAGTAGATACTATATATCCCCGAACTCATAGTGATGACATATGGCAACAATAGCCACATACGTACCATTCTAGTTGGTAATCATACTATTCATATCAGGAATCCAATAAGTGCACAAATACTTTCTCCCCGTGCTTAAGATGCTTGAAAAATACAGCGTTCTACAATGCTCTCCAGTGAAGCTTCTAACATTACCTACCTCAAACAAATCTTTAACAAATAACATTAACTCAAAGGAAAATTTACCACATCAGAGCAGATATTCACCTTGATGGCCCGTATAATACTCAGTGCAGGTGCTCATTCAACGCCCACGCTCATGAAAAAGTGGCTGACAAGCCATTTTTTCAAGAAATTTTCATTTTTTCAGCATGTTCAATCAGCGTGTTTTGTTTACATGTTTCATCATCTGCGTTTAACTCGTCGAAAAAGACCTTTACTACTGTTCGGCTGCACATGTGCTTGCTGATGACAATAATGTAGCTGACATTATTGTATACGATCTCAGTTTCCAATATCAAATGATGTAATCGAAATTAACTGTCATTTAAATAGGTATACATTTCACTTTAATCTTGGAGATGTTTAATTTTTCTAGTTGCCGCTATTCGTATGGACGAGCTAGCAAATTTCGCTGCCATTGATGCTGATTCTTCCGCCTTACTCTCATCGCTTCAGATGGTTCCTTGAATCTATTTCAATGTCCGCCAATGCGTTTTTAAAAATTGACTGTGAGTATCCTACATTTTTCATTCTAACATGTTTCCATCGGGTGTATTTAGCCAAATATTCAGTGCGTTTGTCACACAAGTTGTTTGTCAATTAGTTTTCAAGGCAAAATATGTTTTAAAAACAGCTCGAAAGTAACCCATATTATTGTGCCAAAGTGGTCAAAAATCCACTCAGTCGGTCCTCGAACTTACGACCCCAGCAGCGTGTTTCCACCTGCTGCAAAGTGCTCTAACCTACGCAGGGTGATTGGAAAGTGCCCTCCCTCGCCACGACCCCCCGCCAACCCCTCATGACGGGCCACCACGAGCCCACGAAAGAGTAGGTATACATACACGCTCTTTGTGACCGGACTCGCACCCTCCCCTTCTCGCTCTCCGCCTTCCTTTGCTCACTTCCCCTCGCCCTCCGCCCACACAGCTCCATTCCCACGGTTCGAGAAGGAGAAGACGATCGGTGGAAGGGGAAGAGGGGGAGGAATGGCCTTTGAGGGGGTTTCGGGGCTGGGGAGAGGGGAGAAGTGTATGGAGGATCCCCCCACCTACTCCTCACCCTCTCCCGCAGCAGGGTGTCCCCTCGTCTGTGTGTGATTTTGAGCGCGGTGTTTACAAATACGGCACCCAATGGGGTGCAACCCACTGCTTTTTTCTCTCTTCCTTGGGAAGTGGGAGTTTGTTGTTAGCAAAATAACCGCTTTGGATCCATTTGCGCCTCCATCGAGAAAAGTGCCGCACGTGAAATTTTTCCGAGTCGCCCCTCCGCTTTCCTCGATGGGGGCGTGCCTGGGAGAGTGAGAGGGGGAGGAGTAGGAGTATGGAGGTGTGAGGTAGAGGTGATGCCTTGGGAGGAGGGGTGAAGACGATGCGATTGGGGGGTCTCACTTGGAGTTGGGTCGCTTGGTAGTTAAGGGATGGATCGTTTGGAGGAATGTAGGGAGAGTGGAGAGAAACCTGGCGTCAGTACTAGCCTACTCTTTAATGAAAGGCGTCAGGGGGTCTTCAGTTTAACTTCCAATACGACGGACGTAGTTTGACCACTTGAAGTGCACTCCTAAGAATCCAAGTCGAGATCGGAGTTCCGCCGGAAAATCTCTGGGGCATGAGTCAGGGCCTTAGGGAATGGGAGCGAATAGTCTTCCCACTACAACAAATGGGTGTGATGCGACGGTGATGAGACCAGATCATTAACCATGGATATTAAGAAATAAAGTTTGCTCTTAATTCGAGTTATCCCAAAGTGAATAATTTATCTCACAACCTTTCAATTACTACGAAGCCAAAATGAGGAAACAAGCGAGACCCGGTATTTCCTTAGTTTGGCATTGTCCGATGAATATCTCTATGAATGTCATCTAATATGAATGAACTCATATTAGGCCAATATTGAAACTTTTAGGAAAGTCTTTGGCACCATGAAAGTGAATACTCATGGCGGATCCTTCTACTACACCACCAAGTCAATAGAAAATTGTCATTTTTACAGTTTGAGAAGGAGAAACCACATTCATCTTCCATTTAATCCCGAAAAGTTAGTCTTAATTTAGTAATGGAATTTTAATGGAGAATGTTATCTTTATAGATGACCAAGTCTGAACGGAGGCCATTATTAAAAACGCTCATTCAAATGAACAAACTCTTAGTATTTATCTTTTGACGTATTCAAAATATATTCATCAAAGGCACCATGAATCTTCGTAAAGTCATGCTATTATCATGTAAAAATATGATGTAATTGAACTTTTGATAAATATCTACTTCTTAGAATACTACGCGAAAGAGAAATAAAGGTGATCTCTCCATGCAACACGAAGTTCTGTGCTAAGTATGCGAAGTTTTTGAACCTCACGTGTTTCAGTGAATTATTTCGTCACCCAGAATTACGGCCTCCTTTTCCTTGCTCGAGTTCATGCGCTACAATGTTTTTTGCATGAAACCTCATGGTTATTATCTAAGATTTGTTATTTTTCACCGCAAAAACAGTTATTTTAACTTGCCAATACACGTAATATGGTGCTATCTTCGCATAAAATTGAAAAACGTTGCCTAAAATCACTTATTACGTATGATTTCACTACAGTCATGAAAAGTTGGTGGTGTTAATGAGCTGCTATAAACCCAGTGTTTAGTGAAAGTAGAATTTTCATGTTAAAATCTAATAGGAAAAATGTGCCTAGAATGTTAACGGTGAACTTCGTGTGACTTTGTTTAAAATGGGTTTATTTGAGGGCTTATTGGGAACGTAGAATGAACTGGTGTTTGCTGTAGCTGGCAGTCTGACTGAGCTGTGGCTGGAATTAAAAAAGATTCTGCGTTTATTCTTCTAGTAAGTCCAGCATGAAACGCGCACGATTAGCCAACTTACAGAAAAAGAGTGGCAGGAAACAACAACGATGAAAAAGGGTGGTCGGAGACAAATTCTACATTCCTTATACCTGTAATACAAGGATTTCTTTCCCCATTAAAGCGATGATGTCACATCCACACCTGTGTTTTATTTGTAGAAGACAGTTTTATTTGTCTTGGGCCGCCTCGGGAGGAGTCGGCCTTGGCCCACATCGTTGTGAACAGACGGAGGACCATCAACGCCATGCTGTCCAGACTTTCGCCTCGATCGTGCAACTCGATGGTATTTAGCGAAATCAAATTAAGCACGGAAGATATTGCATCGGGTGAAGCATTTGCGAAGAGAAGCATGATCTACTGGATTATAAAGCGAAAGTTGTGCAATAAAGTCGCCAAAAAAATTACCATGTTCTTACGTCTCCTTCGCGGAAAGTTAGTGGGCGAGTTTGAAGAAGGAACAAACCAGGTGCAGCAACTGAGCCATTTGCCAATATTTTATTCCAAATTATGAACCCGCTGTCGCAGTCCCGAATGTAAAAAAATATTTTAAACATCGCATTTACCTTTCCAATTTAATTTTCCTCGTTTTATTTTATAGGTTGCTCTATCGTTCATGGTATGAGCAAGAATATTATAGCAAGATTCGAGAAAAATGTTGTACAAAAAACCAAATTTTACTGTATTTTGCATAAATGTAGATAGAAATCTCTTTGAACTTTCGGAAAGCAAGTAAGAATAATATTCTGGGAAAGTTACAGCGTAGGTACCCGAGTTTACTTCTGACACCGAGGAGATTATGGTTCTTCCTCACTGAATTCGCCGATCGTGCCTCCCAATAAAATTAATGAGTGAAAACTGAAATATTTTTGTACCTATTTGCTCTTTTTTCACTCTATTAGTTCCCGCTGCTATAGGTTCGTAATGAAATTTCCATAGCATTACCTAAATACAGGTTAATTACATATTGGTGGAACACTTATTATGGAGGACTTTTCTCGGACTTTCTATCCGAGTTTCTATCGATCCTTTCTATCGGAGTGAGGTCGTTCATTTCGTCCGATGTTTCGACAGGAGGGTAATCCAACGTCATCCCCGCTGTGGACCTCAATCCTCGTTGGCTCTTATTTGTTTACTTCCAGTTGACCCCTATAGTAGCGCAATGGTCTTTTACGTTGAGAATTATTAACAACCATTAATGGACGAACTCACTCAAATGATACACACGGCAGGAAAAAATCCGTTCCTGAGGGACTTGAACACTAGACCATTGATTATGCTGACGACGGCTTAACCGTGCCGAAACCTAGGTATGATGGCTTTCTACTGAAACATCAGCGAAAATGAAGAACCACACACGGTGGGAAGCCAGTGGAGAGTTCATCAGCATAATTCGCTAGGGAAGCACTATCTTCGAATACTTTTGCATTCGCAACACCCGGAAAAGGAGATTTTTTCCTAGCTTCCCGAGGTACTAAGTCTTTTGTTGGCTCACGAGGTATAAGGTCGGAGTCGTATGTGATGGACTTTGAGAAAACTAGCCATGAAGAAGTGACGGAGACATCAACGCTCGCATACAATACTCATCATCGTTAGATCCCGGCAAAAATAACTTCTCGGATTCATCCACTTTCCGCTACTATCAAGTCATTTACAGAATCATGAGAGAGACCAGTCAGTTAGCCGAAAGGGTCTCAAATCTTCCACCATGGCACCCATTGCCACTGAGTCCTTTCAATCTTATAGACTTGATCTTGAACCATTTAGCATTCACTTCGTCTCGCGACGAGTGTACGCAATTCGCGCTTTCCAAAACCAGCTAATAAGATTCTTTTCCGTCCAAACTTCTGCCTCCACAGCTCAACGCCATCGTTTTACCATCCAACGTCATTCTGTAACCCTACTGATCCCTCAACGTTCGTTCTATTGAACTCTCGTTATGGAGAGTTGGGGAGACTCGTCTGTGGATACGAGAGGTGTATAAGGTGCGTGGGGGAGCTTGCAAGGGTTCACCCTCGGTGGAGGAGGAAGAGTCATAATTCCGGCGTCCGGAAAAAATCGTGACGGCGCTGGAGAGAAAAAAATAGGCGTGGTGGATAGAGAGTAGAGGGGAGAAGGTAAGGGGGGGAATGGAATATACATCGACCGTGCCGCCCCCGCTGGAGATGGAGGAGGTGAGGCGCTGTAAATCAGCTGAGCTTCGGTGGAGGGGACCCCTAAGGTATTGAGGTGAGAGCAAGAAGGGGAAGGTCTCTCAGAGGAGGTGGTGGAAAGAGGAAGGGAAGACGAGGCGGACGAAGAGGGGGGTACGAAGAGGCGGCAAGGCCGGGGAAGCGAATGAGGAGAGGGAGGGACCGAGGAAGGGGGTCCCCGTGGGAACAGATGGGCGACCCGGCTCCCAACCCCCTTAGTCAGGCGCACAAGACACCAACACACATGCACACACCTAAACACATTGGTGCTCACGGAGGAAACACACACACACGAAGTCAGTCACTCTCTCCCCCATTCCACACCACCTTTCTTTAAGACGGTGTTACTCTTTGCTCTCTTTGCCCTCCTGACGACGGCGGGACTCAAGCCGAGGAAAGTCGAAGGGTCGTCTGTCTCTTTAGTAGGCGGCGGGCGGTGAGGATCTCTTCCGGCGGCGGACGATGGTATAAGTGCGGACGGCTCGGGTGGGCATCTTGTGCAGTCTACGATGGTTTCGCGAGGTTGGAGATCAAAGTAGACTAGGGTGAAAGTAGACGCCGAAAGCCATTGTCCCGGTGCTTAAGTGACGTCACCAATCGCAGATCGGCGATTAGGAAGTGAGCGTGCGTTATGGGTCATGTGGCGATATGAAGATCGTAAATGGCAATCTTTGGAGGAGCAGTTCAGTGTCCTATCCTTCCCAAACACCAATGGTCTTTCAATAGACCGTCCAGAGTACGCAGGATATTTCAGGAGAGATCTGCGCGATTTTGGAGGTGAAATGGGATGTGATTTCAAGAATGTTTTTAGGAATATGAAGTCATGACTCGTAATTTACTATGGAAAAGCAAACATTTTAAGGAGAAAATTAGGCAGGTACCTTTGCCAGGCACCAAGCTCTCTATTCTGTAACTTTTCCTTCATGTTACTCTTGCTTTGAGATTTAACAGTATTACCATCGCATGTAAATGAGTCCTTTTTTGTCTCTAAATGATCAGTCAAAGCATCGTAAATATTTAGTCACATTCACTCTCATATTTTTTTGTGGGCGTAAATAGAAATTCAGTTAATTATTTAGAAGTGAAAATTTAGTTTTCCTGTCTTTATGTTCTATGTTTTGGGTTAGGAATATAAACTAATGACACGGAAACCACTTGTCGTCATAAAATCCCTTCCTGTGCACCGTCACTCCCACAAGATTATGGATTGGCTGTTACTGGAGAAAGATCAGGATTTTGTGGCAACTTGTTTGATTGGTGACCGCTTCAAAGCTTTCGCCACGCACGCGCGTGGGAGTAGATGGAGAGATTGGGTTCAAGGGAGAGAGAGATATGTCTGGAAAAAAGAGAAGGTGGTACATCTTCGGGAAAAGGGCTCTACGAGGAGGAGAGCCAAAAAAGGGGTCGAAGGAGGTCACGGCGGATTGGATGAAGGTGTAGATCAAGGCGGAGCTCCGGAAAGGAGGAAGGAAATCTTTCACGGGGGCGTGGAAAATGAGAGTCTCGGGAAAGAGCGAGATTTAATAGTGGCAACAGAGAGGGAGACAATGCATCCGCGTGGCGAGACAAGCCAGACGCCGAGGAAGGATTTGGTCTCTTCGCGATAGAGTGATCTCCGCATATTATGGTCAAGGTACAGCACTTCCTTTTCCACGGTTCGTATCTGATGTAGGCTGTTATATAGGTTTTGAGAAGAGATGTACTGATGCAATCGTGAAAGCACTGTGAGAAATGGAGACTTTAATGCACAGGAGTAATAGTGACTTCAACGGTCGAAGCTGGCGCGAATGATGAGGCTGAGTGAGAAAGTATGAGAATGATCTCTATTATCCTAGAAATTCAAATAATATTGAGAGGTCTTAGGACAATCCCTCCGTAAAAAAATTTTATCCCACTGGCGGAGTAAAGTAAAGCCTTACGTACCGCACAGTTTTTAATTTGTCCTAAGTTACTTACCGCTTCAGCGTTTTATTACTTCATTTTGCATTTTCTATTGAGTGACTATTCGCGTTCCTCACTCTCGTTTAACCTACATTTTCTCTGTTATTACAATCTCAAGCGAAATAGTCTCCTAGAATACGTCCTTCACTAACTTTTCGCACCTCTTACTTCCCGTAAGAAGTCATAATTTTCCCATCGCCCTATACTTATCGTGTTCTTTTCCACCAAGCACTCCGTTAAATTAAACTTCCACATTTAACCTTTTTCCTCCCTATCTAGTCATGAAAACATACCGCAGCTATAAAAATCAAATAACATCTACTACACCCTTTACATTCCTCACAATCTGTCGATATCACCTGGTCCGCAATTAAATCCGTAAGTTGTGACTCTGTGAATGTAAAAGTGATCATTATTATGCAAATAAGTCTCCACACTGAGATTTTGTAGATGATGACTACTGAAGAGCGAAGAGATATTCTGGGATCTTAGACGGTTTGAAATTGCGCGAGAATAACGAAAGTAGATGAAAGACCGTCATAGATTTAAAAAAATGTGGAGGCGAAAAACCCATCTGTTAAAATTGAAGTCTATTCTTTTTTCCCTATTTCTGGCGGGTTTTTAAAATCCTTTAGTCTCCCGCAGGTGGGATAGGGTGGAAGAAATCCGACGAGCGAGGAGAAGTGGCGAAGCCTTAGAAATGCTTTAGGGAGAGAAAGGAAGAGGTCGAGACAGCGAAGAGAGGTGAAAGGGTAGTTGAGGAGGGGTTCGTTGGTTGGCGCATACACACGGGACTCTGCGGTATCAATTACTCCTACGCGATGGAGCGCGAGTAAAGTCTATGCGCCCTTATCCGACGAAGAAGGGATGAGGCCAAGGATGAAGCAACATCCGAGGTTCTCTCTCTCCTTGGTCCGGGATTTGCGTCCGCGGGGCAAGGGGTGATGGAAGCGACGGGGTGGTGGGCCGGCTGGAAGGAGAGAAAAAAGCCCACTCCCCAAGGAACCCAGATGCTATCGCTGAATTTATTCCACCCTCGGTGTATCGGAGGATCAAATGAAATAAATTGCGTGTAAATAAGCGGGTAATCGTTAGTTTTAAGATGGCAATTATGGACAGTAAACTTTTACGAGATGAAATATGTCGGATCGGGCATCGTGGAGAAAAATCGGCATTTGCGACCCTCACAATAAGTCATGTGCTGATTATCAAATCGTAGTCATATTCTCCGTGGGTTTGAAGTATCGATGACACAACGTGATATTACAACAAGGGTTTCGAGTGAGTAATTTTTGGTTGTTGGCGAGGGAAAGGCGTTTTTACCGTTCTGTTACCAGACAGGAAAACAAATGATTTCCTATAATGTTTAAGTTCATATGGACATTCAGCTATTTTCCACCCTCTTAACGTTTAGTATTTTGCAAATTTAGGGCCTCTGCGGTCTCCCATGTTTTATTTTTATCTGAAAGGCTGATTTAAAATAATTTTTACTGAGTCCCCTCATTTGCAAGGTTTTCGTTCCTGAAATCAAACTCCTGGTACATGCTTTGTATGACCGACTACCAATGCTTTCACGGAATCCTATTCGTATTTCCAATTGACTTTGGTTGCACAATAACTATTTAATTTTGATTGCCAATCAAGTTTGACAGGAAATCGGTCTCTACATTTTAATTCATCATTTATGAATTTCCATCAAGTATTTTATTCTAAGTGTTAAGATAAAAAAAAGGTGAGCTCACCCTTGTTTTTACCTTTTGGTACCAAGCTACCTTTCGGTTGCGTGAGAAGCAGTTTTTTAGTGTTCATTTAATATCCATTTGTTGAATAATTTAAATATTTTGTACCCTAATTTTGTTTTTTAATAGCCTATGCTTGTCATCAGTAAACGCTGTATTTTTTTAAATACAAACGAGAAGGCGGAATTCATTGTTTGCTATGACTCACAGCGTCACGGTGGATCTGCCTTTATGTGGAAAGCTCTCGAGTGGTAGGACATCGCGTGATCGCGTTCAAACCTCAGCGTCCGCTCTTCCTCTTTGCGCTCACCTTCCCACTTCGCCGTAACTGCCAATGAGTCAGTACATCGGATATACCCGAGAAATCCCACTTTTGCGACATTCCTCGGCAATAGAAGAGATAAGAGTCATCGGGATGAATGGCCGGGTAAGCACTAAAAGTGCATTGCTACAAACTTAATGTTAGCGTCAGTAGCGTAGATAAAAGAATTTCCTCTGACATTTGTTCTTAAGAATCCGTAAAGTATGTATTAAAACAGAAGAGCTGAATTTTTTACATCGAAGTAAAGATGTTTGGTGGAAACTATGCATCCATCTACTTTATTATGAACTCAGGTGTATTAGAAGAACTTAACTTTCTTGGTGGACTCAGTATTGTAATTTAATCCTCTGTTCAGTCATTTTTCCATAACGTAATCATTCATTTGCCGTAGTTTTTTCTCAATGGAAATGGTGCCTGCTTCACGTAAAACTGCTCAAGCAATACACCTGGGGCGTATGGAAAGTAAAATATAGGCTAATTCACTCACCACAATGCTCCCATTGAAGGAAGACGTTGCTAGAATTTAAGTGACTTGCTAATATAATCGACTTTCATGCAAGATAGATGATCTTGGTTAACATAAGTCATCACTACCTCTCAAATGCAACAACTGAGTTACATAAATATTTCTCGGGTGTTGCACCGGGTAAGAGGGTCCATAGGTCCCGACGTTTCGGAGATCGACTTGATCTCCATCTTCAGGGGGTTCTGATGAATCCCCATCATCAGAACCCCCTGAAGATGGAAATCAAGTCGATCTCCGAAACATCGGGACCTTTGGACCCTCTCATCCGGTACAACACCCGAGAAAAATTTATCCAGCTGATACGCCGGGAAAACCTAAGATCATTTAACTGAGTTATATGTAAAAAATTTTAGTAATGCCTGTTCTGTGGAAGAGAAATAAATTCTATACCGCAGAGAATAGCTTAAAATAATTCTATTAAATTCTATTCTTGTGCTTCCTTAAATATCCACGGCAAAGTATCGTTGATACTTCCCTGTCTAAGTCTCAAACTCAGCATCCATCTGTTGAGTACAATTGTGCACCCTAGTATATAAGTTTCTTTAAATACCCCTCTCTCAAAAGTCTATGAAACAAACTAAAAAGAAGACGTTCTTGTTCAAATTCATTTACGCTGTTAAACCAACGATTAACTTTGAGCATACTTCCAAGTTGCGATAAAATTTGTCAATGGATGTGATATAGGACCATTTGAAAGCAATATAGCAGCCGCGATGTAATTATTTTAAATCCTTTTGCGTAAGTGAAAATGCTTTTGAAATCGAAAGCGTGCGTGTCCTATTCTTTTATTTTTTCCTTTGATGAATATAGCAGTAACTGAAATAGAAGAAACTTAAGGTCCCATAAATTGTTTTGGGTAGTACACGTTCGGAGAGAATTTATGACGTTTGAGCATGCATTATTCCAAAAATACGACATCGCTTGACTGCCGTAAATTATAGAAATTGCCTCAGATTCTCCGCACAGTCACGAGGCATAACGAGTCAAGGCAAACAAAATAGATTTTATCTTTGCAGACACCTTACCTTTGAGCTTCAGTATACAGTATTATATTGTTTCATTTTAGCTTTAATTGCTGCCAAGACTTATTACATTCAATTAATAAACCACTCAGGCATACATCTTACCGCAAGGTAATATGGTGTCATACCCATCAGCCATGACTAAGGTTTAGGCGATCAAGTAATGCTTAAAAATCACTCGGCATCCATTGGTTATCAATGAATCATTATTTACCGTAAGACTTAAGGGAGAAATTGTGTAAAAAATGAACCACTTCAGCAAGTCCACGGTCTAAATTTTCTGCATTGTAATAACTATGCTCGCACAGTAACGACAGGATAACCATATTTTCGTGTACTTACACAGTGTACACGTACTCCGTAATGAGGACGATAACTTTCGGACATCATCACTCTTCTCGCACCCACTTTATCCTGACCTAGGGTTGACTCGAGATGCAAATCAGGCAATCCGCCGGGCGCGAAGACGCAGACAAAAAAACATACCGAACGGAGAGGGCAGCTCAATCTCCAATAGCCTTGACGTGGTGGGGTTGACAAGCGTGAAACCTAATTACATGGGGACTCGTCGAACCGTTTAACGCCCCGGAGTGCAGTATTTACGTTCCCCGGTTGCCAAATGGGACGACCATACTTTACTAAAAACCCCTCGGTAAATTATTCATCCGAACCATCATGCGAACCTCGAGGGTCTTCCGAAAGGATTTTCCGCCGTTCATTAGGTGATTCCACCATCGCGCGTGTGCCCCACGTAAGCGTAAGCCCTTTCTAAAGGCACGCATCAGTTCGAGACATGAGCCGATGGAAAACGTAACTACAAATTTACTTTTTCACGCATCGCGGCTGTGAAATCGGAATGTCCTCTCTGGTTGTAAAAAAAATCTAAGTTTCCCGTGGCGGTGCCCGCGGTAAAATACGTGCTGGTGCGGGCGTCGGCACTGGGACTCTCAGCGGATTGCATCGTAAAAGTACAAAAAAGTTTTCAAGCATCATAAACAGGGTTCAATTTTTCTTGACGTTTGCCCGAGTTTCTTCTTTTTGTCGTTTCGTGGCGAGCGGAAACTGTCGATAGTTTTTTTCGTGGCGTCGGAGTTGAAAATGGAACGGAATATTCATCTCTCTCCGCCAACTCTTTTGAGCCATAATTGATGGCTTTGAAAACATTTTGGAATTATAAAAAAAATTGTTTCTGGTAAATGGCAGATTTAATATTCGTTAATCACAAGCAATGAAATGATGTATAATTTTGAGTTCGTTAGCCTGCTTTTAGTTTGTCCCTATTTGAGCCAGAATTTTTGGATCTAACTCTTTCAGTAAATTATTCTTGATGTATTCGTCATGCCCTGATTATCACCTCGAGAGCGTTTGGTAGGTTTTTGGATACCAGCCATGGACAAAGGAGACAGTTAAAAAAGAATAGGGAGGGACAAAAAGTGAGGTCGGATTAAGAAGTCTAGAATGGCGAGACCCGACACTTTGCGACTTGCGTATCCCTCGGCATCACATTCCGTGGTTTAATTGTGTAAGGGTAAAACCGTATCCACAACGTCAGCTTGTAACTCTGACTGATGACTGATATGACCTGCATATTTCGAGAATCTTCATAAGAAATCGCCATTCCTAGCGGCCCTTATCCAATGCTTACCAATATTGTTATAAGTTCTATTTTCTCGTTGCAGTTTTTAGGAAAATATGCTGGGTTTATTAGTAAAATGTTTACTTTGAATGTTAAACCTTGCAGTAAGGGTTTATCAAAGTGAATCCCTGGGGATAAGGACCAAAAAGAGCGGTGTAATACTCTTCACTCCCACACATTCATGTGCCGTAGAAGGTTGCTCGCCTTTGACATTTTAGCCTGTTTAAAATATAGCTTCGGAGACTTACTGTAAGCACAGGATGCCACCGTAAACAATTTTTTTTCGTCTGTTTAACTCAAGAGTGACAGTTGGGAGCAGACGGCAAGTATGACGCAATCGCAGTCGACTGAGTAGGTTGAGCGGGAATAGAGGGGAAAAAAGATAGTTGGGGAACTGATTTCTCTTTTATCGCCCCCTGCGATACATCTCTCGAAGCAGATCCCATCGATCAAAACGCCTTTGAAAAATTCCGTGGCTAATAGTTTGATGAATGGGTGTAATAACTCGAGCGCTAAAGGGAACGGGGAAAATCACCAAGCTGAAAACCAAAACGAATCACTTAATGAGCGCGACTTGGCGAAGGAATTATATAAAAAAGTAACATTTTCCCAACACTCTCGTACGAGAATTTTCTTCTTTTCTTTTGGCCTTTCAATCAGATAAAAGACAGGAGCAAAAAAAGGCGAAATCCCTCTCGCCGTTGGGCTGTGAGGATTGGAGACGTCATAATGTGTTTCACCTAACTCATTTTTACCGACTTTGCTCTCACGATAGGGAAGCGGTTGGAATAGTTTCGAAGTCATAAAAGCGAAACTCCACGGGACTGTAAAAATGTTTTATGTTCACTCTAAATGCAGTGAATTTCGAGATCCAATCTTGAGACATAAATCGCAACAGTAGCCTTGTATCTGAGCGTTAAATGCCAATAAAAGTAAACGAGACTTAAGTTCATTAAATTAAAGTAAAGTAAGCGTTCCAATTAACATCGTCGGTTTCAGTACTCTTCAAAGGCTTCATACGGTGCTTACATGTGAATAAGCTCCTACAGTTATGGCGTTTTTCCTTCACCTTACGTGAAACTCACACATCTAAGCTGTTGTTTACTCATGCTTTGCACAACGTCTTTATTGCCCAACGCCTCGCTCATTAAAAAAATCATGGATTATTCATGAGAAAATATTTTTTCCCCATAAAATATTATGTAAGCCTTTGAATTGAGTGAAGTAAGTGCAATTGAAAGAAACCCTTAAGGGATGCGGTCCCTGACATTTGCGCAAACAGTATAACTTGATGTGCTTGTATTTTCATGATTTGTTAGGTTGTCTTTTTATTCATAGATAGTTTTTATTAGCAATGGACGTCAGTTATAGGAATGTTAATTTCTACAGCTGTTTGTTTCTTGCATTTGCGCGTAGGCGTGAAATAATGTATAATTACATAGACATGTGCCTTTCTTTCCTTGAGTAGTGTTTTGAGACTCTACTGTGCATTTTCTCAACTCATGAGACTCTATTGTTAAGCATATTGTAGTTCCTTTCAGGAGTGCTTGAGATTGCAACATAAAAATAGCAACGAAATGTGCTTCGCCCCTTAGTCGGAATGATTGTCGAGCGTCGACTTCGAGATCAACGACTATTCCTTTCTCCTTCCTAAGTTCCATTGCCTTTCCAACGCGGAGAAATTTTGGATAATACCCAATCAAGAACGGACTTACCAATCTCCCATTGCGAAAGTGATGGGGCCGGAATACGAGCGCCTTCAGGTGGGTAAGAGGGAAGTAGGGGTGGGGGAATGAAAAGGCACGATCCAGATGCTCCCGAGAGAAGGTTCACGCGATTGGAGCAAGGCTATTCTCCTCTCCTCCTTGATTCGCACCATCCCGCAATCGTTACAATTCGACCAACCTCGCCTCTCGATCGATTGGGAAGTCATGATGCTACCATTAAAGCTGCCCTACACATGGCATTTGGCTCCTACGAAAGTGTCGATTGTAGTGAAGTGGCTTTTTCCTCGCCTCATCCGCCATGCCGAATGCTTCCTCGTTTGTCTTCCTTTCAATCCACCACAGATTCTCCTTCCCACTCTTCGCCCACATCACAAACGCCTGCAGCCTATTCTCTTCCTCTATCATCTGAGTTCGTGGGAAAAGAAGAATGCTATAATCAAACTGTTTATGCTTTGTATATACTTTCCACGAATTTTTATTTCATCAACCACGTTTAAAACATTGCTCCTTAATTTTCAAGCAATTATAGACTAACAAACAGCATGATATGTCCAATATTTGGTCGGTGAAATCAAAATTGAGGAACCAATTCGGAGGAAATATGTATAAGTTTTCAATTTTGCTACAAGTATTGCCGAAACCATTCATTTAGTTTATGGGAATAGTGTTTTCAACAAGCAATGGTAGTAATATCAAGTATTGTCCGCGATGTGCCTGGATTGTCGATCCACTCCTCACTCCCCTCCTCGCAATGCCATTCTTTTCCGTTGTGAGCCGCCAGGCTCCGAGGACGAGGGTATGAGTGGTTGGAGGCAAGGGAGCGGAGGTGGAGGGCATGGGCTTTCCCGTCGACGCCTCCAAGCCTTCCTACCTCCACAATCTGCCGTCCTATCCGTTTCTATTCACGCCCATTCCCGTCGAAATGATCGGTACACTCACCCCTTCACTTTGCCTACACTACCGACGATTTGTCTTATAAAACCGACTTCGCGGCAGGTGTCGTGTTTGTGTTTCCCCAGAACCGTAGAGCATGGTAGCGCAAGCCTTCTGTCTTCATGGTCATTATCATGTGCTAAAGTTTTTTCGGCCCACCTGATACCTAATCACCCCTGAACTTCTTCTTCCACTATCACATGTGACAAGCTTTAATGAAACAAATTAAAAACGTGCTCTTTTTAGAGAGAGCTTAGGTGACAAATGCAGTGGTTACGGGAGCGCTTGAGGGTGTACGAGCATAGGAGTGTCTGTGGTCTTACTTCCTCACTTAAGGTTCAGCTGTTGCGGTTGCCACATGAGGTCTCTAGTCACTTGCTGCTTGTTTTCCCAATTTTTATAAATTTATTGCGGAGAAACTGTCGTACCTTCTAGTAATTTCTAAGGAGATTTCGTCTTAAGAATTTCACGCTGCATCCAACGATTGAGATACATGTGTTACCTTTTTTCCTTTGACACCGTTTGGTTTCGTTATAAGAGTAGCTCTCGTGCACGCCGTTCACACATGAAGAATACTTTTACTAATGTTGTCCTACGAGGTCGTGTGAAGGAGGTGGTGGTGGCGGCTAAGCGATGTAGAAGGTGTTTTCCCCTATTACTCTCTTTTTCTCGGCTTCCATTTTATTATCGTTTTATTTAATGCGTTTGGAAGAGTGGGAGTAGCCGCGGACTCTCAAGTACTTGACATTTGGAGCCCCGCGAGCAGAGGAATCGGTAGTGGCGGTGCCAACTTCTTGAAAAAAATATTGCCTGCGGTTTAAGTACAATGTTAAGTGCACAGTCTCGCTCGCTCACTGGAGGAAAGGGGACGTAAAATTGCATGTCTATTTTTATCTCCCCTGTTTTTGAACAAATAGTTTTATTTTCACTCTATCAGTGAATTTTCGTCGCAAGAAATTGAATTAATGCAGAGACAGCCATTTTTCCCTCCGAAGGTAGTTCATTAAAGAGAGGAACCTGTCGATTCAGGCGTCGAACAACCAGTAATTTCGCTATCGTAAGAATATTTATTCCGCGGTGAGAGATATGGGAAAATATATTTCACGGGGAATTTTGAGCATCAAAATTGCACTCAGCTCACTCCACTCCTCCTTACATTTAACTCCCTCGGCACAAGGTATTTCCACCCGAAAGCCGACAAATCGTCTTGTAAACGTTTCCGCGTTCTGGATGTAGTAAAATTTTCGCATTGAAGAGCCATACTTTTAGTAGCTATTTGATGAAAGCGGAGTTGAACAAATCGTGTGTATGACGTAATCCCTAACCTTTCTACCATTACTGTGAGGAAAATCAGTCTGCTGTTGCCAGGGAGACCCGGCAAAAACCTTGGAAGTAAACGACGACTCCTAAGAATATTTAGCACCTCTTTCTATTTTTCGCACGCATAGAAAGTAGCTTGATACATCACTTTTGGACCATCCTTACGCTCATGATGAGCAATAATGGACCGAGTACTATTTTTAACTCTTTATTTAACTGCATTCGTGATTTAAACACTTCAATGTAATTAGGGTCAACCCATCGTCGGTCCTGGTGGGGAAGAGATGCAGTTATCGCCAGCCACACCTATAAGTACGGCCGTGGTTTAGAGGTCCGCCTGGGTGGATTTCACTCAGATTAACTGGATTGTCTAATTGTTTATTATTTAATGCCTAGAATATATGACTTAGAAGATGTTTTCTGGTTGTCGGTAAATGTAAATGTAACGAAGAGTTATAATGAATAACCACATGTATGACGAAGATGATAGTGGCACTAAGGAGTCAAATCCACGGTTGGTAATTGTATACAGTGTAACAATAGAGTGGAGTCCATTATTTGTATATCACTTACCGTCCTTCCCATCTTTAGGTTTTGAGTAACTTGTGAATCACAGTCATAACCGAAGTAAGTATTTGTTTATTGAAGGAAAATAGAGCTGCAACTGGCTCTTGTCGTTGGAAATGGCGTCCATTATAAAATAAACTTGTCGAGATATCCACCTGTTGTGGATCTTAATTTTTATTTCCAATATTTAACGAAGTCCATCTGTTGAAGTAGTATTTTTAAGCAGCATTTAAAGGAAAAGGTTGACTTCAGTTTTTGTTTTGATCCGCACAGTCGCCATGGATCCCACAGATATATAACTCCGGGATTAAAGAGCCATTATTGGTGGGGAAGGTGGGAGGAGGATACCCTCACACCCTCCTCTTCCCTGACGTTGCAAAACCAATCAAAAGTCTTTGCTCTCCCGCCCCGCCTTCCTCTTCGATATCCCGCGGTCCATCAAGACCCGACACGTTTCGTATGAGCTCCAACCTTGATCGCAATCGACGGCGGCGCTGGTCGTGATCGATGCATCATCATACCGTGACCGTGCGGCCATTGCGGCGGCGGGTGGGTCCAGGGAGAAAAGATATGGGGGTGGTTATGCGCTCACCCTCCCACCGTACACTCTTTCTCCCTCAGATCAGATCCAAGGCCTCGATCCCGAGCCTTCTTTCTCCTCCAAATTAATTCCCCCGTTCCGCCGCGGGAAATTATGAGGGCCACGCGAGGCCTACACCCTCTCCCCCTCCCTCCGTCGTTATCCCCCAACACGTACCACAAATGCCAATTGGGTTTGTGTGGTGGCTTAGAGTGCCGACTTCCTATCCCGAGGGTCAGGTTCGAATGTAGATGCACCTGCTAATGATTCTCATGTTGAACGAATTTCTTCATCTTCTTCCTTCTTTTCTGTAGGCACATCGACTCTTCTTTCATGATTAATCCTCCTGTGATACTTGTCATACGGCTAAATTGTCGCACAAGCCTCTTCTTTATGGTGTTGCTATACTTCTTCCGAATCGTAGCCTGTCTCGTGCTACTTTTACTATTCTTTCTTCACTCATGCCATTTATGTGGCCATTCTATTTGTGCTTTCTTTACAAAGACCTCTCGTTTTTTTCTGCTTCGCTCTTTCTCCTTATGTTTCCGCTTCGATCCAGTGAGTTATGTTTTACTTGTGAGTTTCCGTAGCACTTTCATTGAACCATTTTCCGGTAGTAATAGCCTATAACACAATGGCTAGACAAGTAAAAGGCAACGTATATGGCGAATACTCGGCCAGACCACAACAAAAGCAAAAAGATAACGGGAGATCTGTGAAAAACAATTCTAATTAATCAATCAAATAATAAACTCACGGAAACACAAATCAATGACACATTAATTTCTCTTCATCGTGGCTCGTTGCTCATCGGTTAATTGAAAATAATTTTTTTCTGGAAAGATGAGAGCCGATAATTTTTATCATTTGCTAGCGTATGTAAAGGCTATCGAGCCAAGTAATCGAACGGTTCTTGAGATATTCATGTTTATGTTTATATAATTGAGCAAACTTATCTGGTATGAGAATCGCTCTTGGAATTTTAATGTATTTAAGTGCTATAAGTTGATGCCATTGAAGTTTGGCACGTATTTCAACGTACATGCTTTTATTGCGGAATTCTGCATGTTTGTGATGATTTAAAATACATCCAGTCTAGGAACAAACAACATCTTGAATAAACACTTCAGGAGTCGGTAAGTCCTATCTGCTGGCGATTTCTTCGGATGCTACTTACACGTTCGTGAGGTGTTGGAGCCACGAGGTCATTTGAGATCCCGGGGACAGACGTCATTGTGGAGGTGGAGCGGAGATTGTGGCAGCGGGAGGTTAGTGACCAAGAGGCGGGGAATGGGAATGGTTGAGTAGAGCGGGGCCGGGGAAGGGATGAGGAGGAGGGGTCGGTGAAATTTTCGTTCGCCCTGGGGCGAGAAAAACAAAGGGGGAACCGACCGCTCGGGACTCCGCCCATTTTCGTAGGAATCGGCTGGGGATCCACACATTGTGGACGGTAGCTCGGAGTGATCCAGTTCCGAACAACGCTCCTTCGTCTTGATGACGCGATCGTGGCGTCAAAAGTGTTCATTGTGATGTTGAGGAAACATAAATTGTCACCAAATTATCATTCCTATACTTCAAGTAGAAACATTATCATTCAGCATCATCGTTAGTTATCAAACCGAAGATTGGTTTACAGCAGCTCTCCGTTTCAGTCTGTCCTCAGCTAAGCGATTTTCCGAATTTAGCTACCCGAAATTTGTTAAAAGAATAGGTATTTCGTTATTTTTAGAGCATAAAATTGGCCTTTAATCTCTGGCACTGCAAGACTGATTCTGGATAACTTTAAAGTGGTCTTATTATAGGTGTTGTAACAATTAGGCTCTCTCTCCACTTTTGCGCCAATAACTCTTGACAAAAAAGCCATATTTCTGCACCAGCAGATGAAAATATCCAGTGGAGTAGGTTAATGAAATCCCTATCCCACCAGCCAAATTTCCTCAAATTCCGAGACCCAGCTTTGGATACTCCTCTTGTCAGATGTGGAAGTAAAGTAACGGCATGCGGTGTAGTTTTCGGGACTGGAAGGAGCAAACGAACCCGAAAATCATCTTTGTTCTTTCGGCACACGAACGCAAACATCTATTCAGCCATGGGAACAGCCGTTGCTCATGCCCGCGTGGTGAGTGAGTGCATTGGGTGGAGAAGGCAGCCTCAGAGGAGGAGGAGAAGGAAAGAAAAAGGGTGAATAGTTGGAGACTCCGACATCACGTCCGCGCTCTGTGTCCCACCTCATTCAAGACCACTTGTCGGGTCTCTCCCGAGAGGGAAAAGGGTGAAGAAATCAGTGGCAGACGTCTAGGTAAGTATATAGGCATTCACAAGAACGCGCGGTCTCTCTCTCTAATTTCCATTCTTCACCCGCTACGAAATCACCATTCTCACGGCGAGTGGCCGAGGAGGCGGAGGCTGCGAGACCGACGGTGGCAGCCGCCGACGACGACGACGAACCTCGAGAGGTCCCATGAAATGCCCAGACGCGCAGAGAGGGATAGCGGGGCGGGGGATGAGAGGGGGGACGGGACGGAAAGCGATTGTCATCCCGGGTCGGCGTGGAGAGAATGGCTGCCGCTTTGCTGCTCTCGTCTCGCGTGGGACGACCGAGTCGAGGAGGACGAGACAAGTGGATTATTGCGGTGGGGGTTGGGGTGGTCAGGAGAAGATGCACACACACACTGCCGTGAAGAGCGGCCTTCGTTGTTACTCTTTTGTAATGTTCGTTTTCCCGGCTTGCCAGCCTCCGCGTCTATTATTTAAGTGGTGCTTTTTCTTGGTCAGAGTGAAACCAATTCCGTGATCCGCTTTGCAACTTTGTTGCCGTGCTGGTCGCTAGAATCTTGTCGGTCGGTCCTTTTGCTTTCGCTTGAGAGAACGCGGTTTTTACACCCACGATCGCCAGTCATTTGTTTTCCATCGCCCTGGAGAAATGTTCTTCAAATATTGACTCAAAGCTTTGGGCGGTTATGTTTTTTGGTAGACTAGTAGGCTTGGTTTTTTCTCTTATCTCTCTTTCATACCAGATAATTAATACTTAACACAACGTGAGAAAATCATCCTTTCAATCGTTTTCTTCGAAGCAAGAAGAATTTATCTACATCGTAGTTATTATCTCCATTCACATAATTCAGTAATGTTTGTGAATATCAAAGAACTCGTCTTATTTTGTGTTGATAGGGTGAATTGTTAATCAAGTCTCGTAGAACTGAAATGCTCTAAAGTTGTGTCGGTTCCTCGTTTGCTTGACATTACCTCTTGTTATAAAGCATCATTCGCAGTGGATGAAATGAATGCAAGAAATAAATTTACTGCATTTAAGTCGATCGTGAGGGATTATTTATACTAGCTGTCGTGACTGACTATGCTAACACATCCAAAACAGGCTTCTGAACAATATATTAACGTAAGTATCCCCTTTGTCCTGCCAAAGAAAATAACTTTATTTTAGTGCTTTATGTGCCTACGTCATGGTGGATGAATCTGTTTTGCCAAGGATATCTGTGTCAGTGAATTTCTTGTTGTTTTTTGTTCGTGATATAAGATTACTTGATGGGATCATTTGTGTATTTGTATTCAAGGCTGATCTTAAAGCGACTGTTAAGTAGCAGATTTATTAGCAATTTACCTCCAGGATCTCATTATATCGTTAAAATCGATTCTTGCCGGGGGGTATTCTTCTATTAGCAAGTTGGAGGTTACATTAAAGCATGATGCATTTGAGTAAATTTTTCTCGCGGCAGTGCTTTTACATAATGGTTTACTGGCATTTTCTTGAAAAGTGATCGGAAATAGGTACGAATACATTTGCTTTTCGATCATTTTTCAATGCAGAAGTTTCATTCTCTAAAATTCTTTAAGGCACGTTCCCCAAATTTCCATGTATTCCACCTCATCAAGTACTATGATTCGGCCGGAAATCACGTTAGTGCTGTTGTCATAAAGTCATCATCAGTTAGTGCTGTTGGACATAAGAAGGAGATTACTTGAGAGAATACGTTGATGGACGGCTCCAACAACATATTTAAAAAGCTAAATTGCCATCCACTTGTTGGTTGCTATGAGTCTACGAAGAAGGCTACTACTGTCAGTCCTTTGAAACTGCCATCGGGCAACACCCACCACGTTTGACACACCTGAACGAGGACTTGACCGACTACCACGGCAGTCTTGGTTTAAAATATGGGCGTAATCCTGCTGGTGTGGTAAGCCCTTAAAGCGCGTCTTGTGAGCTTGCACGATAGATCAACTGCGAGGGCGTTCAGTGTGCACGGGAACCATCTATTTAAACTTGAGATAAAAGCGTGAAGCGGCAGCGTTACTCTTCAGTATGGGAGGTGAGAGTGAGGACGAGAAAGGCTGTAAAGAGAACGTGGGAGGCAGGAGTGTCATAGAGGGGAAAGGCTGCGTTCGAGAGGCGACACATGTAGCATCTGTTGGCGATAGGGAGAGCGCCTCCTTCGGTCTTGGTCTCATCTCTTCTAAAAGTCCTTTTAGAAGGGCGTGGTGTTCCTAAGCGGAGAGAGGTGGAGCCCTTTTTAACATGAAAGGAACATCTCAAACACGCCCATTAGAGAATGAATGGAAATGCTGTCGGGATATTTGTCTTAAACAGCCTAATTTCGAAATTTAAAGCTTCTTAATGGCTCTTCACAGCAATTCTTTCAAGGAATAAAGTATCAGAAGTGGTTTATTAAACCATTATTTCCTCAACGGTTGTCAAACTTCTATGCTGACGCTTTGAAAGAAAAATATTGCCCGGCATGCGAGACATAGGAGTTGGAAGGAAAAGACCGGAGGAAACGTTTAAGGATATAATGTAATAAATTGAAGAATTAGACAATCATAAAATATACATTTATTACCGCCAATTAGGAACTATAGTTTGTCGTTTTAATTAAAATGTTATTCATTAAAGTTTTTTAAAAGAAAAATCCATTACTCTATCGAAATGGACCAGTTATCTCGGATGAGTTTCCATGCCATTCTATAAGACAACACGTGAGCATGCAAAATTGAAAATAAAATTTTCGTAATGGTTTTCTATCGAATTTTTCCTTGATATTTATGTTCTATAATTTATATAAGCAGTCGGTGTTATTCAAGAATCAGGATGGCAAGACTTAAAACAGTCGCGATTACTTGAGTAAAAAGTGATATTCGTGTGAATTTGTTTCTGTTGTGAGAGTACATACGTTCATAGTCTAACCAATGATTGACTGTTCAATGTTAAGCTTTGCATCTCGCCGATGAAGTTATTAACTGGCGACTTCGATCAGGCGAGCTTTATTTTTTCGAAACGATGCTTAGCCAGAGCTAATGATTGCGAATTTATGCTCACCCGAAAGAATGAGTGAATGTGGAAAGGTCTTTCGCACTAGAAAGTACTCGCACTTTAATCGAGTTTATTTCACAGGAAAAGGTTACAAATATTAGCAGGCCTTTTTTCGTTTTCTACATCGCTTCGTATAACTTCACTAAAGAGATATATTTTTAAAAATCCTTTTCTTCCTCGGAGCTCATTTCCACTCGTGACTTGGCAGGGGGTCACATATTTACTTTCCCTATTGACCCTATTTACGAAATGTATGTTAATTAATAGTATATGTGATCAACCGGTTGAGTTTAATGAAAGATGAAATAGCTATACTATCTTTTACAGCCCGAGGGACATGTCTCTTGTTTTCACCTCTGCATACGTCTTATCCCTATTACTCCCATCCAGAAAGGCTATTCTCTTCCTTCCCCGTTTCCGCCTACCCAACATCCTCTCCTTTTATAATGCGTCTAAAAATATCTGTTCCGATTCTCTACTCTGCCCATTCCCAATCTCTTTTAGCTCTGCCCTTATCTCGCCCACCACGCCGAACATTTCCCCGTTCGTCTTCGTTACTGTCAATCGCACTTTCTCCGTTCCACTCACTCTCACCTCTCGAACGCCTGATGCCTCTTCTCATCCACTTTCCTCAAGAGTCCATGTTTCTGCCCCACGCAACGCCACTCCATGTTATGGCCGCTTTACACGGTAGATTTTATTGTATAAATGAATGTATCATAGAATGTACAAGAAAATGAATGGAATTAGAGCAGGTTCAATTTCCCGTTCAGTCATTCAGACAATCATACAATTTTCCGCTTTACACGGTACAATTTTTATCATTAAAGAGTTCATGCGTTTGCTTGTACGTTAAAATATACTGTGAAAAGCGGCCTTTAGATTCT
This sequence comes from Ceriagrion tenellum, assembly GCA_963169105.1. Lineage (NCBI taxonomy): Eukaryota > Metazoa > Arthropoda > Insecta > Odonata > Coenagrionidae > Ceriagrion > Ceriagrion tenellum. Next base: position 129,573,496 of record OY720632.1, on the reverse strand, counting down.
TTGCCAATATTTTCTTTACATTCTTACTGGTCATTCTGTAAATAAACAAATTAAATGGGTGAAGATCGGGGAAATAGTGGCAGTGATGGAGAGGAGCAGACGTCCATCCCTCGCGCTTTCATCCCTCCTCCTTCTTTCCCTCCCAACCCCCCTTCCTACTCTCCCTCTCTCTCTCCCAATCACCGACGGATCACCAACCTCCCCCCCTCTCCTTGTTCCACCCAATATCCGCTCCTCCCTACCCACAGCTAGCTGAGAGACCTTCCACTCAAGTCCCTTCTTCCTCTGGGCCAGTCGCACTGCAACATCGTGATCCACCCGCCTCCCCCGGCCACCCTCTTCTTTCCCACTCGCCTCCCTCCGCCCATTCGCTCTCTCCTTCTCCACGGCCCGTGGTTCTTCTTGTTCCATGCAAGCGCGAGGCGGGGGATGGGACAGAGGATTCACCGCCGCGGAAAATGGATGCCGCCTCCTCGGTGCGACCGGCGAGACTCGGTCGTGATGGAGGCGTGCGTAGCGTGAGCAGGGCTCACTTCTGCCAGTCGATTTTACTTGAAAAGCTGAGAGCGACGAGGGGGGAGTAATATATTTGTATTGTGTGCTATGTTGTTCGCGCAAAATGAAAAAATCATAAACTGAGAGTCCGCAGGAAACTTAGTTAAAAGTATAGCTATTTTATAGTGAGATGCGTGACGTCATAATCACGCCGTACCGCCATATTTGATTACCATCAGGGGGTTGTGTTTGAAACCACTCGGAACGATTTCGACCAAGTATCTAAGGAGTCACGTGTTATATGCAATCACGAAGGGTTCGAGATTTTGATGTATCGAAACCACTCGTGAAAATCTCACTCAGCCTTCCCCATTGAGTATTTCTCGCGACAATATTTCTGATGGCGTAAATATCGCAGTAATAGATACCATAAACAATATATCGTTAACTTAAGTTATCCATTCGTCTGCGTAAAATTCACCAGAATCTCCAACCATTCGTTGTTATACCACGTGACTCATTATTTACGTGCTCGGAATCATTCCGAGATATATTAAACACAACCCGACTCCACATTTTCATAGCCTCGTTCTGATGAAGAGCACTTCCTTTACGCTGGGAATTACGCCAACTTTTTTTGTTTACAATACACGATAACCTTAATCTCAGGCCACCACAGACACCAGGCACCTATCTATACCATTTATACATTCACATTTTTTCCAAATGAAGGTTCAACTTTTGGTTGACTGGAGGATTTATGGAGTACCACTGTTACTAAAGTAACGCTGCTAGGTGTAATCACCTCCAGGCCACGAAAGAAGCCATGTCCAACTCCACGCTAAATTTTAACAAGTTTTTTTAGGGAATTATATGCATATTGGAATAGGCTCTGATGTGCAGTTATCATGCTACTGGGAACAGCAAAAATATTATGCTAATATTCAAAGCGCAACATTGTACCAACCTCATGGAGATTCACACAGGAAACGAATCTCCACAAGAGGCCACCCTGCCATATAAATTTGGGACGTCGTACCACACTCCTAAGCTAAAATAAAAAAGTGATCGCCTGGATTGGAGATAAAAATGACTTCATAGTTTCCACGTGAGGGCCTTTGGAAGACCTAAAAGGCTGTCCCACACACACGTGCGTATATAATGTGTACGTTTGAAGAAGACCTCGCTCCGCGGCCACCTTCATCTGTCTTCGCCCGTGTTTGGATTCCCCATTGGCCATCGTCACGGCCGTGTCGCAAAAGACAAAAGGTCCTCCCTGTCTTCCCTTGATGAGGCGCGACGCGGGGCGAGGAGGAGGAGAAACACGATCCCCTCGACCGTTTCGTCGGAGAATCCCCCGAGCTGTGCGATAGTCACCCAAGGATGACGACGATGACGCCGCTTGTCGAGAAATGTTTGGGAGACGAGCGAGGAGAGAGAGGAGTGGGAAGGGGCGGGGGCGGGCGGGTTGTGTGTTTGAATCCGCTGTTCTTGTTTTCTCGTCGCCGTGGGAACGGGACAGTGACTTGTGATCCCATCGTGGCGGACTCTTCTTCCCCCCTCCCTTCCTTCCCATCCTCCAGACCTCGCGGTTGGAACAGTTTGGAAGGAATGCTCGTTTACAGGTTTGCTTCGGGCCAGAATAATGTATTTTCTTCGCCATGATTTGGTTCCTTGATCATTTTACATTGGATGGATTCCGAAAGATTAATCCAATCATAATGTGTGTGGTGCTTTTTAATGATGACACCGTCAAAGTTTGAAGGCAGAAACTTGCGCTGGTGGAAGAATTTTGGAAAGTGGACTCACCATTGATATAAGAAAAGAGAAAGATTTTGCGAGCAGAGAGGCTTAGCAAAGAAGAATGCTAGCATTCGAGGAGTATACTAAAGGCAAAAAAATTAAACATGGAAGCAATATATGATTACATAAATTAGGAAAATGCTATATAGAAATGAAGTATGAGAAATGACTGCCACAGGGTCAAGAAGATTGAAAGCAATGAAAATTTGGCGTAATAAACGGGCAATAAAGATAAAATTGACAAAGGTAAACATCGATGAAGACGCTCTCCTTTGAGTTGGAGAGAAGAAATATGTAGAAAAAAATATCTAAGGGGAATATGTGATAAACTTGTTGGAGACACATTTATTTATTTGTTATCAGTTCTTTTAGGTCACTTCCCGACCTTTGTAATTTTTTCCTCTGAATCTGTTAGGACTGTAAGCTAAATGCAATTTCAATCCCTGCATGGCTGTGGGTCTTCCCGAACTCATAGTTAGTCCCAATATCTTCAACAGCCACATGTGGATAGGTTCGCGCGAGGAGTGGGGAATCGCCGGGGTGAAGCAGTGCAGAAAAGGTAGGACGGCCAGAATATATTCGCGGTCGGAGTCAGGCGGTAGATGCGGAGTCTCTTCATTCACAAACGCTTCCGCAGACTGTTCGAGGTGGTTTGCGCGAAATATTCTCCTAGTCAAAAATAGAGACCATATTCGATTTGTATTTATTTTTATCGCCGTAACTGTAATAAGCATGAAGTGAAACTTATAATATCAATGGCGCAAATATATTTTATATTACATGACTGAAATTCTTCGTTATTCACTAAATATGCATGCATTAGTGTTTGACTTGACACATTTTTTTCACGCCGTCAGTTGAAAACGTCTTCCCGACCTATAATATTTTTTTCGATTCTGTAAAAATTACTGCGGTGAGAGATTGATTTATTTCCTAAAATAGTTGGGAAATAATGTAAACTACGCTCTGTTGAATTTCTGACAAGACCTGTATGTTTGACATTTTCTCTGGAGTGCACACCTGTACCATTTCCTACGGTGAATGGAGGGTATTTCTGTTAGCAAATACCACGAGTAGCAGTAGGGCAAGTGGTTGATATGTTCATTTCTTTAGATAGATGAAATATTTTTCTGAATATTGAGGCGATATTGATTGAATTTTATATGAAATGACATCTTGCTTATACCATTTTCACGCGTTTGGTAAGGGATTGGTGCGAAGGAGGCGGAATCTTTATAAGTGTGGAACTTTATAAGCGTGGAGGTGACTTATGAGCGTGAGAGCATCATAAGGGAGTCAGGCGGTGGGAAGCAACACGCGGGGGAAAAAAGAGGTGACCTGAAGACGGATGGATGATCGTCTACAAGTCGGAATGATTGGGGCCCGCCGATTCGCTCCCGAAGTGTAATCTTTACACCGAAAATTCTGCAAAGTGAAAGGTCTAGAATAGGGTTAAATCAAGAAAAGAAGTTCTTGAGGCATTGTGTGAAGAAAATATTTTTTTTAATACATCAGGGTGGTGAATTGGTAATAAATATTCTGGAAATTAAGGCTATAAGTTGAAATTTAGAGTCAAATTACTCATTTAAGCGAAATTTAAAATGTGAGAGCCAATTCTTACGCTAGAAAACAAAAATTGATCTTTTCAAATATTTCACGCCTGAAAACAAAACACGTATATCGTCGCAATGCAAAATAGAGTGTTCGGTATGTGATTACACTGTTAACAATGAAGATGCCAGAATTTTCTACATTCTCATTTAGTGTAATGTCGAAATGTGAGTCGCAGCACTACGTACGTCCAGTGCGACTAGAAAAAGGATCATTGCTATTTTTGCTGTTTTCAATTATACGTTTGCTTGTTGCACTTTGCATCATACTTCTTCTTGCCAGTCCTCTTCTGCCTGCTATCTTCACCATGAAGATTAAATGCGATAATTCATAGTGGGTGAGGTTTTTCATAACGTCCTTGAGGTATTTTAGCTTTCGTGGTAAAATTTTCTGTATGTTTTTATCGGTTTGACTCAGGAGACTTCAACTCCCGCTAATTGTTTCCCATTGAACCATCAGAATAAATACGTAACTTTTAACATAACCGCATGAGAAGTAGGGAAAATATTTTTTAAGGATTGAAGAAAATAGATACTGAGCTTATTAATCTTTTGGTTTAAAGGATCGTATCGGAGGTATCGAAAGAATGTATCGGATACCAAAAGCGCGTTCTTGACGCCATACATTTTATTTTGCAAACTTCCTGCGGGAAAATTATTTTCAGCCTCGAAAGTTTTTGTTTGAATTGGTGTGTCCCACAGAAGAATAAACAACTTCACGGATATCTTTCTTTACCTAGTTGCCAATTCATAAGCATCATGTACATATTCATGTGTTAGCATAGACTCCCAATGAGTTCAGGCTGAGACTATGAAGCTAAGAATTAACAGCGTTCGCTCCTACAAATGATCCACGAATTCGTCGATGAAGGTCAATGTCGGTGTTCAGCTCATGCCAAAATAGTGGGAGAAAGGTTCAATGTATTATAAATTTCACCGCGTGTACAGAGAAGCAAACGACGTTCCGAAAAAATATTATCATCCACTCATCCCGGGTGCGCAATTGGTGTGGTCGCCAACGTCTCCGAGGTGATTTCTTTCTCGAGGAGCGAGCTTCTGGATGCGGGAGTCGAGACCGCGACACCCTGGGATACCCTGTCGTCACCATCCACTCCTCTCCACCCACATCACCCACGTTCGCATCCAATTCCCCATCGCCACTCGAGCTCAACTGCATCCTCCTCCCGGCAGAAATGAGCCACGGAGGCGGTGGCAGTCGTCCATTCAAGCAGAACCAGGAGGCCCCTATAGCTCAGCTGGAAGTCTGGCAGCTCTCTCCGTTCGATCTCCGCGGTCTCCCATGGCGTGCTTTCGCACATAACCCTCTTCGCCCATCCATCCTTAGCCTTGCCTCACTTTTGCTCTTTTTTCCCCTCACTCTCTTCCTTCCTTCCCCGGGAGCTCTTTTCCCTCACATGCGACAAGAGGGTGTTGCCGTACTTCTCTCTTTCTCTCTTCCCGGTCGTAATTAATGTACGCACGCCTCGTTCCCGTCTCCTCTTTTTTTAAATCCTTCCTCGTGATTTTTTTGTTTACTTCTCCTTTTTTCTCCCCCTGCTCTCGTCCGACGGACAAACAAGCTCAGGTTGAATCGGGAGCCATGATTTCAGTTTGAGGAGGAAGGAGAGAGAGAGAAAGGGCGAGTTTCGAAGGGTGAGTGGAAAGCAACTGGTAGGAAAAGCGATGTCGGGAGGGGAAGAGGCGAGGTGAAAGAAAGCTTGGGTGCGGGGGGAAAAAAGATGGGTTGAAGGTGTTGAAGATGGGTGGGCTGGTGTAGGGTTGTCGTCGTTCGGCCGTTCGTGGGCAGTTCGGATGGGCTCTTCCCAAGGTAGCTGGAAGTGGAGGGCGATGCATGTGTGTGCGTGTGTGCGAGTGGGATATCGAGGCAATAATTATTACAGCGTCCGGCGTGAATTATTCACTCTCACCCACTTGCTGGAATTCCTCTCCATCACCGTGGGACTACCGTCCTTGCCACCTTTCTGGACTTTTCTTTCCCATCCACAACTGCCGGCGCGGAATTATAAAGAATATTATCCCCATTTGCCGTGGGGTCTGATACTCACGTTATTTACTCTCCCCATGGCGTAAAACACATCGCCATCCGAGCAAATGAACACTTTATTCATATACGGGTGAACGTCTCGCTCTTGGGTCGAAAGAGTTGATTATTCTGTGGCTCGAGTTCATTATTTTCACCCTTCCAAGCTTATTCCTACTCTGTTTCGGCGAGAAAAGCCAAATTTCCAGTTTTTCTCCCATTTTTTTAATCAAGTGTCTTTGAAAAGAAAAGCATCTCTTCGTTTCCAATTGAATGTTAATCTAAGTCCGCTTAATGAAAAATTACATTCATATTTTCTGCTTTTTATCGACCAACGTCCATGGTCTGATGTACGAATTACTATCTGTTAGGAAATTTTTCTTTTAATCTGAGGAGAAGAATGAGGCTACATTTCCAATGTTTGGAAACTTATAGTGATTTTATCCATTATAATGATCTTATTTGCCTCATTATTTAGCTAACTAAGGGACTAGTTCAAACTACAAATAAAAATCTAGCCTAAATATAGCATTGGCACATTACAAGACGTTAGTCTTCCTTGCTTCAAGGAATCCTCCATAATATTTTAAGTCAAGTCTACAACAGGTGAGCAAGCTTTAAAGATAATTTAAACAACTATGAATAGGATCAAAAAGTTATGAATTAAGTTTTTTTTCTGACTGAACAAATTACGCCTCTGGAGTCAAAATTACTGAACAAGTTCAGGAGCGAAACTACAAATTGAAAATTCCAAGAGCTTGTCGCAATCAATTGGGGAATGGCTTAAGGCCTACATACAAGGTTTATAATGAAATTTTATTACTCATGGATCTAATTATTTCAACGAAATTTATTTTATGCAGTTTATCGATGGGGTTTGACATTACTTCGTGCTTAATACCACTTACTTTCCCGAGACGTTGCGCAACGGAGGGAGTATTTATTAGTGGGCGCCTAGGAATACGTTCAACACGATGTCTTTTATAGACGTCCCGCTAGGGGATGTGCAACAATTTAACCCTGCTGGTCAAATAAAAGCGCAGCGCCCGCTTGTTTTTCCCTCTCCACCCCGACCGGCTGGATGGCTTGAGCGTTAAAGTAGCCAACGGCGACGGTCGTGCCAATTCCAAAACCACTTCGGTCGGAGTTAATAAAAATTTCCTCCCAATGAGTTGCGCCGTTTTATTATCGGAGTCAACGCAAAGGGAGGGACGTAATTTGCATAATTCTTCCTCTATCCCCCCTCCGCCCCCTACAACGACCAGCTCCGTCCTGTCCCTTGTTCCGCCACGGGCGACAGTTTGGCATCCTCTCCAAGCGTGAACGCAGTGCTGCCGTTTTCAAAAGTATTTTATTTTTCGACGATGACCGCGGTCTCCTGTCCACTTCAGACATGCTCCCTCCTCACTGAACAACTCTTGGGATCCGAAGGAACTGAGGAGTTGAAAAAAACCTCTCGTCGCGTACTGAGGGTGAAAACGGATCGCGAGCTCTCCTCGCGAGACATCTTTATACGCGCAATAAAAGCTTATTTGGGATTCATATTGTGTGTTATGATTCGTGGTGCGAAGGGAAGGCACCGTTCGTATTTCAAGCCGAGTCACTTCGAAGCGTGCCTCTCGACCTTGATCGAAATGCACTCGCGTGCAGGGAATCGTTTCTTTTCGTTCCGTCGCATCCACTGCGGAATCTTCCTGGCGTTCGTTCCCTGCGATGCATTTGTTCCATGTATTGATGAAGAAATAGATGATGTCTTGACGCACTGAAGTGAAGTTTGTTTATATATTGATTCTCCAAAGATGGCTACGGCGCGTAATTTGTTCATATAGTTTATGAATAATGCAGTGGAAAAATTAATTTACCCACTAACTTTAAAGAGTGATTTTGTCACAAGGAGCTTGAAAAACAAATAAATCTAAATTGTTCAGGAAAACAATTTTACTCAATCAAAACCTTGAATTTTTTTATCGGAAGAGATTAAATTTCATTCAAGTTTAGGTTATATTAGCTTTATTTTTTTCTACCGACTGGATACATTTTTTGTCGGGTATCAGGAACGAAAACTTTATGATTTTATCATCCAGGAAACAAGATTTGTGAATTTTTATTTGCATAACAATAAAACTGTGTTATTATGTTTCATTTAAATTATTTTCTTTATCATGCACTCTTTTAAACTATTATCATACGGTGACCCAAAGCAATCATCAGAAGCCATGATATCATACGCAAATCGCTTGACAAGGCAAGCACTGTGCGGGTGACGAGCTGAGTTATAACGTGCATTCAAGCTTACGCAAACTAATCTCTTCGATGGAATGAAAGCTTGCATTATTGAGACTTGCAATCTTCTACCTTATCTTTTGTATAGAGCGGCTGTAGATTCTTTTCGTATCTAGAGCGTGCCTCTGAGTCATTGCCATCGGTCATGGTGTGATTATTACTTCACAGAAGAGGATGAATGAATTAAGTTTAAGGGAAACGAATACGGCTAGCATGTTCCGCGCTGGATTTAGGTGAATCTGGCATTGAAATCAGTTCACGAATATGTTTGTTGAATTTTCATGTAGGCCTACTACATCGATGAAAGTTCTGACGTGAAAATGAATATCCCGACCGAAAGTTGACTGCGAGGCGTCCCACGTTCAGAAAGGGTTTATACCGACCTTAATGTTATCCTGCACACAATCACTCTTTAGTATGTCATTTTTCCAGCATTTCTATGATTACGAACAATCAAAAATGTCAAAGGTGAAGGAAAAATAAAATTGAAGACTTAGAGTGCATGGAGAAACCATATGTGATTTTAGAGAATGTCTTAGGCGTCTCTTGATGGAATTTTTTCGAGCCAAGCATTCCAAGTAAGAGATGAAAAGGTTATATTACACACACACTGCCTGACTTTACCACAATGTACTGTTTTCAAGGCTGTAATAAACACTTTGAAAATGGAATGTACATAACGGCAAAGCCATGGTCGGTTATTAATTAATAAAAAATTGGGAATATAACTAAGTCTTTTCTCGTTTAAGATGTTCGATCGGAAAGAATATGTAAGTATCGGATATCATAGCGGTACAAGAAACATTTACAGCACGTTTAAGGGAAGATGGTGTGATGAACACGGTGACAGCCTGAGATAATGTGAGCGCGCAAACTTCCTGGTTTTGAACTCGCATCGTTATCTCCTCTTGAGTTACACGTATTTTTACTCGAAGTTTTCGAAGAAAACGAATAAAAAGAACCGAACTTACCTCCTAGGGTTTCTCTCAACGACTCGAGCCTTCCCAGATCCCACCCGCCGAGGCCACCTCTTGCGTCTTCGAACATCAAAAAGAACAAAAGGTGCATCTTGCGAGCAGCTGTAGTAGAAGGTCCTCCATCTTCAATCGCAATATCGCACCACGTAATCAAAAATCTCAATCCTTAACCTAACACGAGATCCATGACCGAGGCTGGACTCGAACCCGCGACCTTTCGGGTTCCCAGGAGGGTAGATTAACAGACCGGTTAACTCACGAGACGGCATGAGGCGGACGGAAAGGTAGGACCAAGACTAACAGACACCCGGGTCACTGGATATCGTATGCAAAAATTCGGGATATGCCATTACCGACCGTTACCCTATTAAGCAAGCGGAGGGGGAGGGAGGACTTTGGGTTTCCTTTAAGAGAGGGAATGCGTCGTCGTCCCCCATTCCTACCCTCGCCCACCCACCCCACGAGGGAGCGCGTGACACCGATGCTAATTAGGAGGGGCGGGCGGGAGTCGGTGGTCGCTCTTGTCCTCTCCTTGCCTCCGGTCAGACCACCTCCGCGTTTCCCTCAGCCGACCACTTCCCTCCCTCGCCTCCTCCTCGAGAGACGACCAAACACAACGGCGGGGACGAAACCACCACACCGTCGGTTGCCGTCCACCACTGCCGTTCACTTCGTCTACGAGACGAGGAAACTCGAAAGCCTTCTCTTCGTGTCCGCAGCTGTCTGACCGACTGACTGACTGAATCTCTGGGCACTCATTCCACTGCCGAGCGCGATGATATTGCTCTCATCAATAGGCGGATGGAGGTGCAGAAACGACAACGGTCTCCGCAAGCTCAGTCGGAAACATCATCAAACAACAATTTCCCATCATTATGGTTTCAAAAATGATGAAGTACGCTGACACGCGCACAGTAGTTAATATTTACACCAAAGAGCATGCAAATCACCACAAGGGTCATTTAATTTATGCAAATTCCTCTCGGGTGTCCGTCCGGGTAAGATGCTCCACCTACTTCTTTGCCGACGTTTCGATGGAAGACTTTTCCATCGTCATCAGGGCCATTGACCGTCAACCGTTGGAGAAGTCTTCCATCGAAACGTCGGCAAAGAAGAAGATGGAGCATCTTGCCTGGAGGGAAACCCGAGAGGAATTTACATCAATTATTCGCCGGAAGAAAATTAAATCCTACGGTCATTTTATTTGACCGGGATCCTAACTCGGATCTCCCAATTGCCGTACCGGTGTGTTAGTCAGTTACGCCTCCATTATCCAAGGCGAATTCCTTATACCACTAGCCCCCGCTGAAATTTACTTTAAAATTAGACGACTCGGGGGAGTGACTGGCCCGGAAATTGGGAGATCTGAGTTCGAATCCCGGTCCTATCAAATGATTTTTTCATGGCGAATGTTTCGCTCTTTCGTGGATAAACGGAAATGTGCTTGTGCCGGAATAATTGAAGATTGTGAGTTGAACTTTTGAGCGGTGTGATTATGATAGCCCAATTTAATATCAATTATAATGTAAAATTTGTGCATATTTCTATTTCATGTCTTGCTTTATCATCCACAGTATTTTTCCACTTCATCGGTATTCGGCTGAAAAACGTAGAGCATCTCACTGGTGGATTCATCTTTGTAGATGAATCTCTTGATGTTGGTTTCCATCGATATTATTTTTCCAAGCTAAATCTTTGGTTATTAAACAGAGATTTCTAAAAAGGTCAATAAACCATTGGGGGATACTATGTCGACTACTGTCTACCCGCCGTCTGCTCCGCCTGCTAACAAACGCAAGAAGAACGCAACACTCCGCCCACCACTTGGCCACGTGTTCTCACTTAGTAGTCCTTTCCCAGTAAATCATCATCCTGGTGAGATCGGCAGAAGAGAGGTCCCTCTTTTAATTAGAGCTCTTAAGATGCTAGTGTGAGAATATCGGAAACAACCTCGCCGAGTCGCCCTTCGTTCAGCACGGATACGATGATTACGCCGGCCCACTGTGTTTTGCTAGTTCCTGGTTAACAATTTAACTACGAACTAATTTTAAACGTCTCGCGAAAATATAAACCGACTGCTCAAAATCATTGTTTAAATGATACTCTTAGACTGTATATTCGTTGAAGAAGCCTTGAATAAGTATTCCATCCAGTTTCATGCAAGATCTCTTAATTTTGTCTCATACAGGAAACTCTTAATGGGCCAAAATTCAGCGTCAAATATTCATTTGTCTACACCGGTGACCGAACCCCAGGGTCCCCCTGTGGTAGACAGGATCTTTTTGGTGGCAATGGTACTAAGTTACAGTCGGAATATACCTGACCGGAAATTGGAAGAGTTCGAACCGTGTTGAAGTTAAATAATAGTTTCACGAAGATTTCTTTTTACAACCACTGGTTGTCAGTTAGTAGTCACCATGATGACTGTTTCTTTTTTCCGCGATGTACGTAAAACATACATCGCGGAATGAATCTCGAAAAAAGAAAGAGTCAACACTGCATCCGCGGAAGCCTACGATCTGATTTTAGTAGTCACCATATTTACTACAGGTTCAGGATTGATTATTTCTATCCTCAAATTTTAGCAGATATTTCTGACGGAAGATATCAAGGAAAAGTGACGGGAATTCTATTTTTTAGTTGCTTATTACGCAGAGTGTATTTTATTCCTCACTTCTACTGCAAAGCTGGTCATTTTTTTAACTTACGCGCCGTGTACTTTTCTTATCTTGTAATTCAAAGCGCGTTGAGCTCCTCAGATATGGGAAGTAGCACAAACCGCTGAATAAAAGTCTGACAAACTCTCTTTGACCGATAAATGTGCAAAATTGTTCTCCTCCTCGAGTAAACGAATAAAAATGATTATGAAATGAAAACAAAAACACGATCCTAAATGTATGGCGCCAGCGTGGACCGGTTCCAGTGTGGTCCCAGAACGTGATTCGCTTAGTGGGGGTCCACGGTCAAGTTTAATGTCGTCGGAGAAGGAAGCGATATAAATTTCGATGGAATTACAGCTGAGGGACGAGTAAATAAGTGTCCTCCGGCGTACCCAACCGTCGTAGAATTTAAATAATAGCCTTTTAAGAACTTTTAAAATGCTGCCTTATCGGAATGCGTGCTGAGCCTTTTCCAGTGTCTAGCAAAGAGCAGTAGTTCAGAGTGTCGGCAAGCAGGGATCTGAGAAGCGAAAGTAATTCAGCTTTAATAATCTGCCAAGAGATCACATGAGGTATACTATTCGAAAATAGTGATAATATTGAAATTTACATCGGTCTTTTAGCAAATAAAAGTTTAATCAAGCATTAGGTAAGCTATATTTTTAATCACATCCGTCACTATAAATACATTTACAATTATTAAACTTACGGTTCGCGCTGGTAAACTCAGAAATCAACCAATTTCTACGACGAAAATGCTGACAGCTCTCATCAACAAGTCTAGTACCTCCTTCGAATTGTAGTATGCCTGTGATTGAATATTATTTGAAATGAATTTCTCTTCCTCCTGAAATATTTACCATTAACTGGAAAATTAAACAAAATTTTTCTACAGTCAAGCATGGTTAGTTCATAATTTCAAACCAACAATGGTTGATTGCATAAATGACGAGAATGGTCTTTTTGAAAATTTGAAACATACTTTTGAAAAATGGAATTAAAGGTAAAAATTGTACGGTGCAAGTTTTATTTATGTTAACTGCAAAACATGAAGTTTGGAAACCTCTCATAGCGGTGGCTTCTGTCATTATCGGAAATTGCATTCCAAGTCAATTCTACCGATTTGGATACCAAATTTCTACGACGCTACGCTACGACGCTAGCCGGGATAGATTCTCCTGATATTTGGGAAGGTGACCGATAAACGATGTCATTTGCACCATGAAGGAATCGGAGAGAAAGTTGGCAAAGGAAGGATTAATTTTGGGGCAGGAAGAAATGGTGAAGAGACACCCGGCGTGGGCATTTCCCTTCATGAAAATCAGCACTGGGTCCTTAGTTTAACCTCTCACCCGACGGACCGAATACATTTAGGAGAGCCCTTGAGATAGTATTGATAGGGATTCCATCGGAAAATCTCCGCCAGTGGAGCGTAGTGGACCTAAGTCCACCAGAATTGTGGTGGAGCGAATTCAGCGCCTTATGTTAATACGAAGAAAGTTCAGTCTTGGCTGAATTAAGTTTGGAGCAGCAGTAGAAAAAATACTAATATTTTTTAAGGACAAGGATTAGGCATATACTGACACATTAGGGAAGCAGCTGACGAAAGGGTTGTCCGAAACTAAAGGGGTAAGGAACTGCTCATCTACCGTTTTGTTGGTGATGCAGCGTATCTATTAGATTACAAGGGCTCACATTCTATGATTGTATTGAAAGACCCCATTCCCAGCCCACTCCATTTCCTGAGGATATGACTCAATGTTACAAATTACCTGAAGGGAAGAGAAAACCCTTTTGCTGCTGTACGATTAATTTTTTTAGCTTTGATCTAAAGGAGCTCGACAGGCCAGTACATTATTCCAGTATTTATATCGTAGTTCTAACGTCGAATTGCGTTATTTCCGGCGAATTGTTATTAGAGAATGTTAAACGTATAACATTCTGAGTTAGCACTGATGGTTCAAGAAGAGAGCGAAAAGTAAAGCAACTTTTCCCCCCAGTGTAATCCTCTCTTAAACGTCCGTAACCCAGATTTATCTTGAATACGTCCGCTGACATCGTGGCGGCAAACGAATGAATCCAACCGAACGGAAAGTATTTCGGCGGATGACGAAAAGTCGAGGCGTGCACACACCCCGTGATGCATAATTCGACCCCCGCAATGTATCCCGACCGAGCGCGTCTTCTTCCATGTGTGCGGTATGTGGGCGGGGGAAGTGTGAAGGGAGAGGGGATGAAACCCGATCTTTGCGACCCGAGCGATAAGTGGATGGGGGTTGGGGCAGTGGCGAGGATGGGGGGAGGGAGGGGAAGGGGAAAGTGGCGGAAGGGTTGAGTGACGTGGGGAGTGATGTGCGGTGTCGCCCTCTTCTGACAACTCTTGAGCTCTTGAGGTGGGATCTTTGGATCTTCGGGGGAGGAGGGTGAGAGTGGAAAGTCGGGACGCATGAGTTCTGACGTGATGAGGGCGGACCTGTGCTGCAGTCGGTGGGCACACCACGGCTGGGGCGGGAATTTGGCTGAGGGATCCTCCCCGGCTCAACCGAGGCGAAAGTGATGGAAAAGCATTTGTTTTGGTGATAATTCCTTGCAGGGTGCACCCGTTCTTGCTTTTTGAGCGTAACGCGCACGGAATTCACACCTTTTACGGCTAGAGCCCTTAGGGTGACATGATGTTATCTATGTGAATTGATATCTCCGAGACTATTTATGATTTCAACGGATGCTTCTTCCAAAGCTTTTTTTACTATCCATATTTTTACCCCATTTTCCAAAAAACAGGAAGATGTTTCACCAGTGCTGACATTTACGCTGATTGACACAATGGTGAAATATTAGTCATAATGATCGATGTTTACTTGAGCGTGCGATCCAGCGTCATTGATAATGCTAGTACTCCTAGTGCATGCTGGATTTAGGGTGCAATATCTAAAGCTTAGGGAAAGGCTAATTTTATTAGTTTCAAATAGTCCCATTCATACCACATTTGTATTCGTTGTGGTCCTACTGTGACTAGGGTAAACATTTTGTTAACATTTTTTCTGGCAGCAATGACATATTCATATATTCATTGAGGAAAGACCGCAAGTATAAACATTAGTAACCAGTGATATTTTACCGTTGGAAATGTTTACCAGAGGTCCTAATGAGAGCAAGCAAATGATCCAGGCGAGGCTAGCGGAACCTGACCATCGTTAACGTTCCCAGCGCACAGTTTTGCCGGTCGGGCCATTCTCCGGGATGGGCCGTGGAAGATAGGGAGGGGATGTGTGAGAGTGGTCAGGAGGGGCGGGAGGGTGGAAGAGGGAGTCGGAGTGAGAGAGGGAAGGAGAGGGTGCGCATTCCAACTGCCTCCCTAATCGGATTCTGCTCACTTGGCTTGCCTCAGATGGATGGGTTGGGCGGGTGCGGGAGGAGGGTCGAGGGGAGGCGGCAGCAGCGGCACTCGACGTCGAGACGGTGGGTATCGCCCGGGAGGGCGGGAAGCTCGGAAGCTGCGGGCGTCCTCACCGCCGTCGCCGCGAGGGGTCGCCACATCCTGCGATACGAACCCCTTTTTTTACCTCCCCTCTTTCCCTCGCTCGGCCCTTCATCCAGAGAGATCTTTCCCCACCTCTTTCATCCCCCTATCCGAAGTCGCCGATTCTCAAGGAATC
Organism: Ceriagrion tenellum; assembly: GCA_963169105.1. NCBI lineage: Eukaryota > Metazoa > Arthropoda > Insecta > Odonata > Coenagrionidae > Ceriagrion > Ceriagrion tenellum. Next base: position 129,557,971 of record OY720632.1, on the reverse strand, counting down.
GCACTTCTGATCTCACAAGTATTGGTAACCAGGTTGAACTAGATATTGAATGTATTTAACCCTTCAATGGCAAGTGTTCCGTATCCTGCACGTACCTCTGGAGACATCAGTTCATTATCCTATCCACAAATCACCGAATCGCCTCCTACGGAAAATATTGTAAACAATTTAAATATGCCATGAAACGAAGTTAATGTTGTTTCTGTAACCTCCATTGGATTATGTTACGCAGGAAAGATTCTTTCTTTATGATAAAAATTTGAGGCCACAAAGGATTTATTCACCCGTTTCAAGATTTCGGCGACGTGAGATAAGGCATTTCATGGGACGTCCAATGTAGGTCAATATACGAATGGTGCTGGTTAACTTCTAAGTGAGAGAAAAATTTGAAAATGATACCGCGTTATTCATTCATGGAACCAACTATTCTTGAAGCCGGGCAGCCTATTATTGGTGACTAAATACGCCTATTTGCTTTTGACTATTGAATATGGAAACTATTCAAGAGCAGGCCAGTCGAATAAAAAAGTGGTGTCAGAAAAAAATAAAGAGTCTTCAAGCAAACTTATTATGCATGCGGAAAACTCATAGATAAGCAATAACCTCACACGTCTATAGCGATAGAATATATTGAAATTAATGAGTAAAAAAGTCGGTTAGTTTCGAATTCTCTCGCACTATTGGAAAGCTGTAAAAATCGATGCCCGACACAAGAATTCAGAATTTGGCGTCGCTCCGGAACAATGTGTATGAAACTTATTAGGATTTTTTGAGGAAAGTATTGAAAGTTGCTTCGGCTTATTGGATATCGTTTGTTGAGACCGAATAAAGTTCTTACGGCAATTACCCCCGCAAAACTCGTAAAAATTCACCAGTAACGGCGACTGGTAAAAGCTTCTAATTAATGATGAGAAATGTTTTTATATCTGTTTAGTGGTGGAAATGTGTGATGACCTAAGGACTCTATCGCCTCTTTCGTATATATATAAGCAACTACTAATCGCAGTTGATGAGTGCTGGTGAATCCTGATGGCTTATGGTAAATTGATTTCGCGAAATAAACTCAGCGGACGGTCGGCCTTGGCGGTATTTCAAATTTGTATGGCGCTTCTGCACTGCATGGTAAAAGTGAGATTGCCCGTAATGCAGTTGACTCCCGCGTTGTTTATTTTTCTAATGTCATCCAAACGAAGAAATACGAAGAATGGAAAGGGTAATGTGGGTGTTAAATGGAGACAAAGGGCGGGAAAGAGTTAGCTAGGTCGGGCAATGAAAAAAGTTAGTAGCGGTGATTCGGAGAAGGCAAATGTAGTGGATGGAGGATGTCTTGATAACTTAGAGCATGCTGAGAAAGATGGTAGAGGGGAGAACACTTTGAAATAGCGAGAGAGTATAAGAGGATAGGAATTCTTAAGGACAAAAGTAACAGAAGAGGGAATAAAAGAATGGCTAAATACTATCTGCACTGATTTATATTGAAAAGGATCCTCCTTTTGTCCTCGACGGATTATTGTCATTTTCAAGGAAACCAAATTTTATTTCTTGTAAGTAGATCAGAATTTTCCGCCAAGTGAACTTTATAGGTGCAATATATCAAGATATGCAGAGTGCTTTAGGATCTAAAGTGACGCCATATAAAGATTAAGAAATAAGCATCAAAGCAAAAAGTTATCCAAAAACCTTGGAGACAGTCCAATAGTCTAACAATCAGCTAGTAAAATACCCAGTGATGGTACACCAAACGGTAGCGATGTTCAGGCAGTGTGATTAGCCTCGAAAACATCTCCGGGCCCAGAGTCTGGGCCCCTAGACCCGAAATTTTCCCCCAACGGTGCAAGCAGTTAGGAATTCCCCGAAGTCATCGCCTAACGAGTTTGCAACCCCTCAAACCGACACTTAGCGGCGTAAAGCGCGGCCATGCGCGAACCGAGCGGTCTGCAGTGGTCACACACGCGGTGGCAGCCGGGGATTAGAGGGGGGGAGTGAGAGAGGGGGGAAATATACTGTGGCCCACCCACGCCTCCTAGGGGGTCGCTTTGTACCCCTCCCCTCCTCCAGCCCCTTAAAAATACATGCAAATTCACTCTGGGGGCGGATTATAAGGGACCTCAAGCCCCCTCTCCCACAGGCAGCCACAAAAGAACGGGAAAAGTCAGGCTCTACCGGTATCCCGAGGGCTCATCTGTCCACCTTTAACCCTCCCATCGACTTAAAGAAAAGTTTTTGAACTTTTTGAATATGTTTTCTTTGGCCTAATTGACGTTTTTCACGAGAACAATAGTCAAGGTGGAGGAAGAATGAGTTTCCCGTTTGTAAAGTCATTAAACTTGGTGCGGTTAATATAAGGTTATTCACTCACCGGAAAAGTCTATTTGTAGATTGGGACGGTCGCGGTTGGGTTTGCTTGCCCGCGCAGGCGTTTCCCGGTAAGGTCCACTTTCCTGCGGAGTTTTGCCCAACGTGGCCGCGCTTTTGTGCAGGACACGTCCCTGCGACCGAAGAGTACACCAAGGACTGCAGAAAATCCTGACCACCGTCCCTTAACGATTTGACTCTCTTGAATGGTGAAGACAGGCTCATTCTTAAGGGTATGGCCGGTGCTGTATTAGAAGTGCATTTTTGAAAGACAAAATAACTGCTATTGCAACTTTATCCAAAATACTTGCTCTAATCTACATCCAACTCTCTTTTCCTGAAATATTTAATGCTGTTTTAACTTATTTTTCAAAACCTATTGTCCTCGTCTTTCTCCGTCGAAAAAAACATCTTTATTTGATATATTCATCTGACTTTTCAAGCTAAATATGGCTTAGGGAATCATGATGTAAGACAATATTTAATTCTCTGTAGCATTCAATTTCGCTGAGAAATTACTAATATCTTGCTCAAAATTACAGAATATGAGTGTTATCTTTGACACAGCTGGGCGTGTAAGTACTGGAATATAGTACCTATAAATGCGACCTGCAAAGGTATCAGTCTGTGAAAAAGGTACGCACGTCATTCGGGTCAATCCGGTAATCGATTAATAATTCAACTCAATAACTCATTTTATTTTTGTGGTTTAACATGTTACTAACTTAGCTTCGAGCTAGAAATTCCACTCCGCATCTTACCAACACTACAGCCCACTAGACATATTGTGCAACACGCATAATATTCCTGTCGCATACATTTGATTCACATCAAATCAGCGAAGAGACAACATACGGGAACAATTTCTCTGCGCCCGATGATATTTCAAGCATCTGCGGCAACGTAATGAAATGCAAATAGACCTAGGTCAAGAGGACAGGGCGCCCTCGAGGGCATTGAGGTCAGAGGTCAGCGCAGAAGCGGGCGGCACGTCGACGATTGGTATCTGCTTTCTTGTCTCGCGTCGGCACGTTCTGCTGCCGTGGGTTGAATCAAAGTTTGGAGACAGGACGGAGTAGATCCGTTCACGAGGTGGTGTCGGGGAATTGTCCGCTTTGCTCGCGTAGGAGCGGCATCCAAACGAATGCCCCCGATAACGTATCGCTGATATGGAAGCAGAGCCCGGGAGAAGACGGAAGGTTGCTTTCGGTGGTGGAGTGCTGCTGAATTCGCCTTTGCGGGCGCAACTGGCTTCGCGACGATCGTTATTGGGGAAGGGGAATGGAAATCGCTTCGCTCACCCGACCTCGTTTGTTTACCCACACCGTCGAATACGATGCATGGAGTTGGAATCCGCTTCGTCATGCTTAGGAATTAACAATAACTTTGTAAATTTTACGTAGAATTTTACGATGACGACAGATTTCGTCGAATAGTCAACATCTTCACGTTGAAGACGTCGAATATTCGACTTAAAATTTATAAAGCTTTTGTTTATTCCTAGGAATTGTGGAAAAATCTTACATAGGCTGAAACTATTGAATTTATTCGCTGCGTCATTCAAAAGGGGCACTTTTATGGCAGGGGGACTCGGTGTGAAGGTGGAAAAACTAATAAAATTAAAATCTACGCTTCCGTTCAATCGCAGATCATTCCGAAGGATGCAGAGTTGAAAATTTGCACCGCACTTACCCGCTAAATTAGTGGTTATGCTTGGTCGCAGTGCTCTACCGCGATTTGATACTACTTAGCTGCGTGATTTTTAATAGGCTTATTGATTAGGTTATAATTTCCACCAGTATACGATGCGATATCTCACAGTCAACATGTTTGCAAACGATTTGACCATGCGAGAACAAGCATTATGTGAATCGCATATTCGAAGAAAAGGTACTTATATTCCGTGAAACTTACCAATTGTTTAATAGTTTGAAATTAAATGGCATGCTTTCAAACTATACCATACACCGTGATATTTGGTCAAACCCATTTGGTTAAACTTTCAATGTTTGATCAAAGTTTTTGACCATGACGTCAACATCTTATGAAGCGTTTCTTCGAGGTTACCCCGCATCCTCTAAGTAATTTCTGTCTTTTATAAGCACTAGGCGAACTTTTAATTAGTTATAGTAGTTATTAATTAGGTATTAGTGTCGTGCAGATGAGAACTTCCTTTCCGTCTCCACAGTTTTTCTGGGAGGAAAAAAGTCCTAAACTCTACAATTCAGAGGCACGGGTTCATTACCAAGCGATTACAACGTTATCAAGTCAAGATTGGTCTGGTATAGTGAGAGAAAAGTTTTTTCAGTGAATACATGAGATGTTCGATCACTGATCATAAACTATAGGTGATAAAGGGTCCTTTTTCCGTCAGATGGGAATCCTTTTCTTCGGCCGAGTACTTAACGTCGGGGACAGCTTGTTATATTCACCCCACGGAAGCTCCCGTCAGCAAGAGCTCTTTGTGTGTGACCTCAGTGCGATATGAACGGGCATACACACCTTGACACAAATCCCACCTAACACTTTCGGTGAAACGCTTGTCTTGTCACTGAGGAGCATTCATCTCGAGGCGAGCCGGGAAAACAGCCGTTCTATCTCCCATCATCCCGTCAGGAGAAATATTTAGATGCGGACGCATTCGTGAGGGTGTTGTCGGTGGGTGGCAACCCCGGTGGAAAATATTTCCCAGGCTGCTTAAACGAATTCCCCATTCTCTTAATGCCAACACCCGTCCGAGCGAGAGGACACGAGTGAGCAAGCGGGGAGACTTCGAGCTGAGCCCGTCCCGAAAGACCCCAGAAGTCCTCCCCCAAACGACAACCGGGCGGCTGAAAGAGAACGAGACGACGCCTGCCGTGGAGGACTAATCCATCTCGGGGATAGTCTAAAATCCTACCGGGGAAGTACGAAAGATGACAGTAAGAGTCTCCAGGGAGTCTCTCTCTCTCTTCTGGCCATCCAAGTCGATGCGGTTGCAGTAGTCAGTATCCAGATGATTCTTCACCTGTCAAATATCATTAACTCCGTAATCTTGTGTATTCATCACAAAAGAGGTTCGTTTCATCCACTTTTCCGATACCACCTTACACACACACCTCCTTGGCCCTCTCTTAGACTATTTCTGAGGATTGGAGATGGTTAGGCGGGTACAATTCATTTCCTTGTCCGTTTGTGTGCGGATTGGTGTTCAAGGGAGCAGACAGGTCCGTTTTCTGAGCGGGGAGCTCAACTCCCGCTCTTTCGACGCAAATCGTAGCCAAGTGAGAGAAAGATTATAACCGTGGTGATATCGAGCATCGAAATTGCACTTCATCTATTCACTATCACTCACGTCACTATCACTCACGTCACATCACATCACTATCATTCACGAAAATGGAATATAGATGTATTGACCCTCTTCTTTGCTCCTGATCACTGTCTGAAAGTTTCTCCTCCGCGGCGTACTGCCCACTAATGAATTCGCGTAAGGTTAAAATGAAGACAAAATAGTTGCTTGTCAATAAGGAAATCACTGAGAATATTATTAATGCTTGAAAATGTGCTATTGATATTACATTATGTATTTCATGTATAATAAATATTGTTCTTAAACCCAGCAGAGAAATGAATATTGATTATATGTACCTTATTCGGTGTCTGAAAAAACTTCACTGGTGTATTTTTGAAGTCCATATCTTTGAATGAGTATAAATAGTTCTCAACTTTGAATTGAGGGTAAATATTGGAAACTTCATGGAATATCATTTACAATCACCTTAGAAGACGAAAAAAATAAGCTGTAGGGCCGAGTAACCTCTTCAAGTCAGCTTAGAAACGCTATTGTCTCTATATACGTTACACTGTGTATAATCGGTCCTGAGAAAATTTCTTTGTCTATCGCTTAGTTTCTTTTCATTGCCGATCCCATCGTTCAGAATAAAAACAAAGCTGAAACGTTTCCCTTTACTCAAGCATCAGCGTCGATTCGCTTGGTGGGAAAAGGGTTCGGGCACAGCTAGAGGATGATATTTCCAGGTGTATACCCTCTCATGGAAACTCCCCCTGTGGGGTCAAATTTCAAGACCCACTCCGGGTCCCTTAAGATCGGTCGTCACTCTGGATTCGCTTTTTAAAGGCTTAATTAACGGAAGGGATGCCATGGGCCTATCCGCACGAATGCTCCGGAGGAAGACACGGAGATGATGTCCGGAGTAGGAAGGAAGAGGAGGGTCTCTTTGGATGGAGTGGAGGGGAGGATTACGTTGCCCTCAAGAGTGTCTAGGACGTCTCCGCATGTGACGGGGTTGCAATAGGACACGAGTTAGGGATGAAGATTTTTCCCGTTCCCGTCCGAAGGCCTACCCTGCCCTACCCCTCATCTCCGTTTTGTCAGCCTCGTCCGAATCCAGACGGACTCCCCCTCCCTTCCCTTTATCTCCCCATGGGAAAGGGTCAATCCAGAGCACGCCCGCATTCCTCGTGTGGCGGAACTTTCAAATGAGCCGTGAATTCCGAAGGAGACGAGGTCTGAAGTGACCACGGGATTTAGATTCGATCAAGTTCACTTTTAGCAGTTCCCTTGTCGATAACCTGTTTTCGTTTTATTTGTATGCATACTTAAGAGAAGTGAGGAGTGTCCCAAAGAGGAATTCCGTTTGGTTCGACAGTTCCCTTCGTTAGGAATGCGCTTTAGCATCACTGGTGAGGTTGGGTTACTATAATCAATTGATTTGTGGAAAGGATGATATGGGAGTTATGATAAGGTGGTAAGGAATTATCGGCGACTATGGAAAAAATTGGACCACGTGTTATAGCGAGCTTCATAATAAAATTTACATCTACCTTGATCCTCAAGGTGTCTTCTTTGTATCTTTCATAGTCATTTTCCTTTTATTCCGCCACTAGGACGAGAGTTAAATTTCTTATGCTCAATCACCAAGTTGAATAATAACAAATATTAATTTAGATTGATTTTTAATGGCTCATATTTACGGAAATGTCTTATTTATTCTCTTAAAGAATATTAAATGTTTTCTTGAATCAGAACTTAAAAGTCGCAGGCAACAGCGTCATAAGTCAATATTTAAATATGCTCTTTTTTAGTAAGATTTATCATGTTGATATTGAACTATTTTGGAAGACGAACCTTTTAGAGCACTTGAAAAATCTACACGAATTTGTGCCGGCAAAACTCGTGAAGCAGTTTTTAGCGGACAAGAATACAGCTACAATTTCTCGTTTGAGTGTACTTATTGAGTGAAATATATTTTATTATTTGCATGCCATCACCATAATATATTTAAATGTTAATGAAAGGCGTTCTGTATTGGATTCACACAATGAAGGCATCCCAGTCAATAAAATAATTTTAATTCCGATTCCCACTGGTTAACATTTTTTATAAATGCCAAGAGGAAGATGGTTCGAACGGGGAAAATTATGGACGAAGGGAAACTGAAGGCCGTGAAAAAGGAGAGAGTATTGGCTAACAATGGAAGAAAGGGAACAGACTTTACGTAAGGGATGAAGAGAGGTAGGACGTGCCGAGATGCAGAAAGAAACATAATTGGGAGATAGGTACCTGGGCCTGCAAAATATATAGATGATTTTTTTCTCTTCCATGCAAACCCATCTTACCGGGTAACAATTCAAGCTATAAGAATTAATTATCATGGATTTTTTCTCAGCAGTAATGATAGAACATTTTTACATCACTTCCTGAGCAAATGTTATCAGGGACCTTTCCTGAAAACATTTTTTCCAAATCTCCTTCTAAGCCACTCCGCAATTGCCCAAGTTAGGTTGGCACGCGTGTTCCCCGGATGTTACGATAAAGGCAAAAACCCAGGGAAGATCTCTCCTCTTTTCGAGCTCAACTTGTACATTTAAAGAGTCCGCTCCGCAGGCATCACAACCTCCCGTGACATTACTCGATCGGACAGCGGCTCACCCGAGTCATGTGAATGACGTTAAACATTGCCAAACAAAATTTCCCGCCCGATACACCCACCGCCCCTCCTCCCCCAGTCCAACCACCAAGGACGTGGGAGTTGGTGGACCTCTCACCCCCCACACCCGCCCCCCATCCCCTTTGACATGAACACGGCAATCCACTATGGGGAGAAGGGTGGACGAAACAGCCGCCCGAGTCGCCCGCCTCACTTCCCCGGCAGTTATACCGGCTCTCGCCCACCCTTCTCTACGCCCCTCTTCCCCCCTTTATTCTCCAACCCTCCTCTACCCTGTTACAAGTCACCGTGCAGGCTGCCCCAGTGAACGGTCGTCAGCGCGGATTAGGGAATCTGTCGCGACTTTAAAAATGTACTCTACTCCCGGGAGTGGCGGGACGCGGGTATCGGCGCAGCGGTGCCGATTTAATTATTTTTAACGGGTACAACGTCCACCTCGATAAATATTTGACATCTTGATGGCGTCTTAGCTTTCCCGTGTATCGTTCCCTGAGTGCCCGTTGTCGTATTCCTTGTCCCATACTTGATTTTTTTAGGCATTGAAACTTTTAATGCATGCTAATATTAGCACGCATTTGCAAAACAAAATTAAGGTACAAAATGTACCGATAATTCGACGACTTTATTTTTAAATAATGCTTTTTTTCCAGCCGTAGGTTCCGAAAGAAGTGCTCTTTCTTCCTAATTGTCGTATAATTGCTTCATTCATTGCTCTTACCTAAAACAGTTGAGGTAAGTCGACTAAATTTTTATTTTTAATCAATTCCCCAGGAGTTTTCCCTTCATTTAAAAAGCTTTTCAAGAAAAATTAAATTTTATTAGTCAGAATAAATGGTATTGGCAGTAACTTGATGGAATTCCTTCATAATGAAATGATAAATTACTCAGTTTTCCACAAAAGGTTTATTACGTTCTTACGACCCGGGTTTCATCTCGGCGCGACAACATCAGGTACGGATGATACATGTACATCATCAGGTAAACCTGTACCCGATGATGTTGCGCAGCAATAAAACTCAGGTCGTAAGAACGTAATAAATCTTGAGTGGAAAAATAAGTAATTCATCATTTCGTTACTGGCCAGAAAATTCTTTTCTTCCTCATTTTTCAACCTATATTACATTTTACACCGTGAAATTTAAAGACCAGTTTGCAAAGAAACATTAATGAAAGGTTGGATTTTGTTGATCTTATCAAGGAAAGGACACGTGTATCTATGAGAGTCTAGAATATGGATAGCTGGAATTTTATTCCTTTTACGTTAAAGCTATCTTTAAACCAGATTATTATTATACGACGTTTGCTAGCCCCTTTTTACTCATCCGTTTCGTCGTAAGCGGTGACAAATCTGGCGCCAAAAATTGAAGAAAATGGCAACGCTGGAAGAGAGAGGAGAAAGAGAGGCGAGTAAAAGCGAGGAGGACGCACCGTGAGAGAGTGAGAGAGAGGGAGGGATGGAGTGAACGAGGGAGATGAAAAGGGAGGGGAAAGGAAGAGGAAAGCGAGGGGAAGTCAGGTCTGGGAGAGTTGGAGAGGGGTATCACGTGGAGTAGAGGGAGGACGGAGAAGGACGAGTGGAGATATTCGTGTTCCCCGTCCGTGTTATATTTGATGTGTTTGCTCCCTCTCCCCTTCGACCCCCCCCCTAATGGATTAGTGATTTTAATACGCGGCGACGCTGCTCCGAATTTGTGCCGTCTCGCTTCACGCGAAATGTCGCGCGGAGATTTTGTGGAAAAGCCCTCGTCTCGTCCCTCCTTTTTTTATCCCCTTTCTATCTTCTCTCTTCTTCCACTCCTCCTCCCTCTTTTTCCTCTTTTTCAACTCTCCCCTCCCACTACACGCACCACGTCGCAGTTAGTGGCGGTATTAATCGTTTTTCTTTTTTAAATTAATTTCTGTTGCGTTCTTCCCCGGACCGAATTCAATTTGTGGGCGCTCTCTATTGTTTCCCGGCTGGATTGATGGCGGCGGTGGTTCTGCTGTCTCTCTCTCGCGAAATTTGATTGTTGTGTCCATCACTCGCCCCACCTCGTGGTGTGGATTCCTCTCCGGGTTCGCGCGTCACAAATTAGGGTAATTTAACAGCCCCGGGTACTTTTAAAACAGGCCTTTCTCTACTATGTCCGCAACGTGAAACTTCAAAGACTGGACTGAAACGGGATCCAGAGGGAGTGGCAAAGACTATATGCCCATCGTCGGTGAATTACATTTCTCGGATGGTAAATTCTCACTCAGAAATGACATTTTTACCAATGGCTAGGTGTTTTTCGTAGTTTGTTTAGAGTAATTTCTGGTAAAGCACGGAAAATATTTACAGAAATTAGCATCAAAGACGCAAAATTTCTTCATTCTTCTTCTTCTTTAAAAGACTTCATTAAATTAAGATCAAAAGATTATGAAATCAAATCCGTCGATTATTTAACTCTGTGTCGCCATTTCAGTAAGATGACAAGGAAATGACGATTTCTCTCGGAAAAGTGTAAGTGGTTCTTGTCTGCGATTTGTATCTCGAAACTCAATTCTTCTTTCAGCTTGTGATAAATCAATCCTTCCCAGTTTAAGAAATTTTGTTAAGAAATGTAGGTATATTAGCGTTGCTGGATGTACGGAAGAAATTTCACTTAATGTTCTCGTTTTAATCTGAAATAGGCTGCTTCGGGGGATAATAGGCTAAGCTTGTATAAAGATGCAAAAACGAAGTACGGAAAAGTTTTGGAAAGTTTGTCTCCTGTGCAGGTCATTAGCCGATGTAACTCCGTATTGAAACGATGATCGCAAATAGAATGTTATGTTCCTGGGATTACTCCGAGTATTCATTATTCCTGCCAGAATGGAAATATTTAACAATTTTACTCCATAATTTACCTGAGATGAAGTTTTCTTTTAATCAGTGTCACAGTGATATCTTAGAAAAGGATGTGATTACTAACTTTGCCTGTCTTGGTCCATCATCCCTACCGTCATTGTTACGGTAGCCGGATGTCCATCACAAATTGATACTGCTCACCTTCTGTTGTATCGAGGACGGATGTACCAAGAATCCCTTCAAATGATGGATTAGGAAACATCGCAAATCTTGTTCTCTTCCAGCGCGCATATGGTCAAACCAAAAGGTGAGCATTTACCTTCAAGAAAACAAATATTCTTCTCATAGCCGCCTCATTTTTAGACTTGAGACGCCTCCTGAATTTCGAGCAACAAGATGGCCAATCAGCATTTTACAGGATAACACATTTCATGTCGTCGATGGAAAATGTATTGGTTTACAGTTTGAGTGTGAGGCATTCAAAGTCCATCCTAAACTTAAGTCGAGAGTGGGATTGGCATTTTCGCTCGCCCTCCACAATTCACTCGGTTTTGCTGCTCAGCAATAAAATTGTTTCCGAGGAGGACTCACGCCCTATCTTCAGCGCGTGGAAAGGAGAAGTTCTGCGAACGCGCTCAATGCCTGTATTCTGAAATATTTCCGCGAATTGTAATGCTAGTCTAACAATTACAAAGTTGCACCTAACACCTAACATTGCACTATTGCCTAGCATTGCACCAAAAACGTTAGCAAAAAAATGGCGCAGGCGGATGCCACCTATATTTTTATTTTTAATTCTCTTGTTTACTGCCTAACACACTCGGATATGACGTGCAATACAATCTTATCACCTTCAGTGAACTCTAGGAGAACGAAGATGGTTTTCAGTTGGCATGTTCTTTTCGTAAGCAGTGAGAATAACCTTTCAGTAGATTTTGTAATAGTGTGGCTGAGATAATCGAGGGAGCATTAAGAATTAATTTCCTTGTTCGAATACCTTATGTAGGAATAAAATAATTTTGTGCTTATCGAAGAAATGAAAGGTGAATTTAGAAATCTGCAACTTCGGCCAGCTTTTTTATTGTTCACCCCTTAAGTTTCGCTGCGAAGCAAATTCATCAGGTGTTGATGATGTTTATTTCTATCTGTGCTGTATGCCTTGATGATTTAGCTTTGCATCTAAATCGAAGAACAAAATACCTAATGAAAATCTCTATGCTATAAATTAAACTTTCATTCCTCCGGTAAACGATCCCCATAAAATTTGCCGTAGGCTGTCAATTTCTATGCAAAACTTTCATTCAATGCGGAATATAATGCTGCTGAACAATATCTGAGGATCTTAAGACATTAATAGAGGCGATAGAAAGAAAATTGAGTAGAGTGTGATAGAAATTGAAAGCGTGAAATGCCTGGAGGAGGGTTGTTGGAATGGCTGTGGGATGGGAGGGATTTGTGGGCGTCATTTATTTTAGGGGGCGGGAAGACACGGGAGCGGAAAAGTCGACCGAGGGTTTGGGGAGTGACGATTCGAAGGACTCGAGGGAAATGAGCAAAGCCCACGCCGTGGTTCCCACAGTTTTTCGATTAGGGGCCTTCGAGTGACGGAGAATAGGAAAATAATTAACTTGCAGGTAGGTAGTTTCCGCGAGACTAACGTAGGTGGATATTTGTCAGAAGCGTCTTCGAGTTTCTGTCGCACTAGATATTTTTTGGGCTGACACTCTGGGCTTCTTCTAGGTTCAGAAATCGATGCTCTTTCATCCTGTAACCTCATTCTTTAGGCTTTGACTCTCTTGCTTTGTAAATATTAAGTCATTTCACATTTTATGTATAAAATTTGCAATGTTTTTACCAAAGTAATCTACCGGTCAAGGTAGGTTTGAATGGGAATAAAATTCATCCGGTTATGAAATGCTCCGGATCCTATCTACCGACAACATTTCTTTCTTGATCTCTGTGCACGTCCTACCCTTCTTCGTTTCGTCCCTAAAACCAATTTTCTTTCTTCCAATTCACCGCTTATCCAGCAGCTTCCACTCTATCATTGTCTTTGGCGACTCTTTACCCCTAAGTTACCTCTTATGATCACCTATTTTGCCCCCTCCAAATCTCATCCAGAAGATTCCTTTTCCCACCAACCATACCAAGCACTCCCTCATTTGTCTTCGGTTCCGTCCACCGCACATTTACAGAAATAAATTCTCATCATTTTTGTTCAGTATTTCAATCATTTTTCTTCGTGATTTATTCACTTAGAATGATATTAATCATACTTTATTATTAAACTTAAAGTAAAATTTTTTGTTCCCATTTCCATCTTGACTGCATTGTGTATGTGCAGTTTATTTCCTTTGATTCCCTTTCTGAAAACCCATATTCGTCTTCTCGGAGGGAGAGATTCCAACCCACCTGTGCGTACTACGACTCGTACAATCAACCTTCCCATCACGGAGGTGGAGAGTAGGCCTTCAAAGTTTTCGAGAATATTTAATATGAAAAATACCTTGTTGCATTGTATGCAACTTTCCCGCGAACAGTTTCGATGGTTAACTCATACTTCCAAGAAGATGACCTTCGTTTTATATTTCAAAGAGCATTTTATTCTTCTTGAACTAAAAACAAAAACGTGCAAACATTTATTCATTCATTTTATTTTCACTTTAATTTTTTTCCTCAAGAAGATTAACCTAGATCCGTTGCATGCTCCTACTATTACAAACGAGGAGGATGCGTAAAGAAATGCGATTTGCGAAGTCCATTTTCGTTTACCCTTCCAGAAAATCTCCAAGAACGTTTTCATAACAAATGATTTCAGTGAATTTTGGCCAAAATTAATCGTATTAGGAAACATAACTGGGTCACATGAAAATACTTCTTCGCGTAGATTTAAACTCAGGACGAGTATTACCCTATGCACTTGCGAGAGAAAATGGCGTAGAGGGGCTTTTCATTCTTCTCGCCTCTCCCGTATAGATACCAAGTCTCTTAGGGTTGTGTTGTGGTCTTATGCCGAAGAAGGAAGTACTAGGTGTCTTGGTACATGAAAGGGAAGCTTTTTTTGTACGCAAATGATCCAACTCACTCGGGTATCCCACACAAATCATCCATGCATCTAATGATGAATACTGTCCTTGTATTTGAAAGATGTTTCCATTTTTCTAGACAAATCATTACGGAGGTGCTACAATTCCGCTATTAATACTTATGTTTCCAGTGTGTCAAATACTGCTCGACTGATGCAATCAACATGGCCGATTGTGTATGTTTACGGCATGAACATTCCCATGTGCTATCGTACCGTATGGTTTCGTCTATTCCCTGTTTTAATCAATAGTCGTGGTACGTACACACAGCGGCCACTCGGCCCGTGGGAGGCTGCGGTCGGTTCGAGTGGGAGAGCGGCGATGGACGGACGCGGAGGTGTGCGGGGGGGAGGGAGGAGAAGGGGGCAGACAGGGAGGGATAAATGGTCTGGGTGTGCGGAACGAAGGCGTGTGGGTGATGCGGGAAGGAGGAGTGGTATTATGCACGGCGGCGGCCAATTACGAGCGTGTTGTTGCGGGCCGTGATTAATAGTGGAGGAGGGGTGTCGGCGCGGGGCAGACAGGAGGGCTTGGGAGGCGAGTAGGCAGGTAGGAAGGCGCTCTGTGCAGCGAGGCGGTCCACGTCGCCGGCGAATACTCGGTGGCATCGAGTGGGAGTGGGATTTAGCGAGCACGGAGGCCTCGTTAAGACCTGAGTCTAACCTGCACGGGTGCGGCGTAATCGGTGAAAATAAAAGATGACCTCCTAATAAGTCCCGCGCCGCGTTTTTGATATCGTGATCGCGCTCGCACATACATACAACCGTGTGATTGCCATGATGTTCCTCTCCTTCGGATAATAGTGCGGGGTCGGGGTGTGGCAGCGAGGAGCTCAGACACGCCTCCTCCTCCTCCTCTTCTGCTGCGGCGATGCCGCACTCACGGTATCAACCCAAGTTCCGTACCGCTTTGCTGTTTCGTACGGAGCTCCCTTTCCTCTGGTTCACCGATTGAAGATTTAAACGGCAATGAAAGTTCTAGCTGTCTCTGTGGTGAATTTATCTCTGTCATGGAAGACTAAGTAATATTCCATTGTGTTAAACCTGGGGATTGGTTTTCAAACCCCTAATTATATGTACTTTTGATGTGCTTACAATTTGTTTCAGTATTTTTAATTCGTGTAGTCCATTAAGTCGCTCTGATGTGGCCTTCTTGTGATGATTAATCCATTTAAATCTTCTTGTGCTTATTTTACGGTAACTTCTCCCTTTTTTCGGGTGTGAAAAATACATGTTGCCAAAACTTATGAGGTCTGTATATGAAGAGCTTCGAGGAACAATCCATGAATGTCGTAGGGAATTAGCCTTTGGAAAATATACGATATCTAGTTTCTGACTAGATAAAAAGAATTAATATATTGGATAGATCGTAAAAAATGCCTTTTCACCCGTTTTCTGCCTGTACTACCCAGTAGAATCATGGCATTTTATTCTCAATCTATGAAAAAAAGGTAAAGTCATATGGGCTAAACGAAATAAATGATAATTTGTTTTGTACGTAACCAGAATATGAATTAAACGACATTTATTTTTTAAAGAGGAAGGGCCTTTATAAAAGGCTAATGCGAAGTCTCTTTCTTCACCCTCTCTTCGCTCCCCAATTAATATTTCTCATCCCAACCCTCTTATGCTCATAGTTACTTGAGGATCGAGCTAGTGTGGTGGCTAGAGTACTGGCTAACCATGCGCACGGCCAGGGTTCAAATCCCTGCAGAGGGAGATGTTTTTCAGAGGAAACCTGATTCCTACTTGAGTTTCTTGTGGAGGACGCTTCAAGTGCAGTACTCCGTCGGATGAGACGTTAAACTGAGGTCCCCTTGGCGGTTTTCGGAAAGGGCAGGCTAATGCCGACGCCGGGTTTCTATCCACCCTTCCTCCCTTACCTATACCTTATGGCGCAAATGATCTTAGCTGTCGGTCGCCTCCCCAAAAATCCAATCCAGTCTCATAGGTACTTCAGGATGGTTCAAACATTTTGGAATTGACTCGCGTTTATTCAGTCATCGATAGTTGAATTTTTCCATTTGTACGAACCAGTGATGTAAAATTTTTATACATTATATAATGCAATTGAAATACGAGAACACGGACAGTAATTGAAATACGAGAACACGTGCTGCAAAGGAGAAAAAAATCAAAGAACTTTACCTAGCTTCTTTTATTTCTCAAAACACTTAATACTTCCATTGTTTACTTAGTACTCAGGCTTGCTGCAAATACGACGGTGAAATACAGTGCAATGCCATGAGAAGAAATCGGCCTGTACCGGGAATTGAACCTTTGGCTTTCCGGACCATTGGTCCTTGTCAATCCATCACGGACCAATGGCTGTAAAACCAAAGGTCCGTGGTTCAATTCCCTGTCCAGGCCGTTTTCTGCTCATGGCAATATCATTGTACCTATTGTACCTCCATTGTTAATGGATGCAATTTTTTTATTGGCTCCACGATGTTTGCGTGTAATTAGAAACTATTTCCATATCACTTAACATTTAGTACTAAAAAAATGTTCGAGAAATAATAAGTTTTCCCAGCGGTGCTTTCCACATGAGGCAGGTCTTGCGCACTATCCTCCCTCAAGGGATCATCGTTGGGCGTTGGAATCGAATCTGGCGATCTGTGGCGCTCCGAATCTCTTAAGATTTCCCGCTTCCCTGAACGCGAGCAGACATAATCGAAATGTAAAGCGCGATCGGCTAGCTGACTTGACTCGTCCATTCATGAGTGCAGGCGCTTTCGTCCGCCCGGCTGTCTTATCCCCCTTAGTTATCTGCCGCTTCTCATCCCACCAAGCGGAGGACGACGAGCTCCCGGGAAATGCGGCACGGCGATACGCGAAGCCTTCGGAAAGGCCACACAATCCTTTATACTATGGCCATTAGCCTTAAGCATTCCCTTATTACTGATCGTCTCAGATGCGTGATAAAAGTGTAGATGATAAAAATAAAATAATGAGACAGGAGCACCATATCTGCAGGCAATAGCAAGAATTTTGGTTAGCTGAAATTTCAATTATTCCATTTCTTAAAGAAATAAAACTTTGATAATTTTTAACATAGCGTCTTTCTTTATTGCTATTTATTTCTGCTGTGATGAACTTTGTATAAAATTTGACCACATAACGAACCTTCACGGAAATGAATTCACGAGGTGGGAAGCAAAGACTGGCCTGTCACATAGTTTAAACTGTGAAGATGGATCTTCACTATATCCCTCATGGCTACCCGCTTGCGGCAATTGCACGCTTGGGTTACACGGGGAAGGAGAATAAATCGAACCCGGGCTATCAGGAGTCAGAATCCTGCCAACCTCACCCAACCGATTCCCCGTCGTGTTGGAGTGGGTATCATTAGTCTGTTTGGAGTTCCGATGGAAAGGATTGGAATCTCGAGTATGTCCCCACAGCCCATCCACACTCTTTCACTATGGCGTTAAAGAGATGAGGTGCGCCTGAATAAAAAAAAGATGGACACTAAAAATCATTTCACTAGAGAAGAATGGGGTGGAGGAGGGAATGGGAAAAAAGCCCTCCCAAATTAAACTAATCTGTCGTTTTATTGCCATCCTCTCTTAACTTCCACGGCCTGACACAAGCCATAAGCGTGTTTGTTTTAAAAGGTTTTTGCGGGACGTCGAGAAGAGGAGAGGGAGGCGGAAGGCTAAAGGGGGAGGACGGAAGGGTGGGGGATGGCGGAGGGAAGTATTTTTTGTGTTTGTGCGTAGTTTTTTTGTGAAGGGGTGGGAGAAGGTAGGGGAAGGGAGGAGGGGAAGGAGGGAGACAGGCGAGGGAGGGGAGGAGAGGGGGTAGGATGTCGGTGGTGTTGGTGTCGGGTCGGCCCGGTCCCGAAGAAGAAGAGTCAGGAGCCGAGTATGCGCGTGTGTGTGTATGCGTGTGGTTTGAGATATGCGAAGAGATGGGAGCGGGGAGATAATCTCGATGGGCAGGTTGTGAAGAGACGGAGGAGGTCTATGGGAAACCACTAAAGACCCGGCGAAGAAAGGAGGATGCGTCGGGGGGAGGAGAGGGCAGATAAATTCTTCCAACGAGCCAAAAAATGTATAAAAAAAGAAGAAGATGGTAAAAAGCGGGCTGTAAAAAATAGGTGAAAAAAAGGGGTGGAGGGCGAGGTTGGTTTGGTGGGGTTTGGTGGACTCCCTCCCCTCCGCTCGAGGGAAAGGAAATTTTTTTGTCGTTTTTACAGCGCATAGGAGAAAATCTAAGGCGTGCGTCTCGAGTGTGATTTAAGGTTACCATTCAAAAGAGTAGAAAGAACATCTAAAACAGGCGACACCAGCGAGGTAGGGGGAAAAATTTGTCATTTATTGTACTCGTTCGTCCGTGTCTAGTTCAACAGTCGCAGATCAGATCTGGGAATTATGACACAGGCCTCTAGGAATTGATTCTCGAAATCCTGTGATCATTAATACTCTTGAAAATAGGTTACTTATAGTTTCGTAAATAAACAATAGGTTAGCCGCAGCCTAAAGGACTTACTGGGCCTTGGAAATAATACTGAAATCTAAATGGCTCTCTATAAAAACCAAGATAAATATTTATCATTCAATAATCATCCCAGTACTGCTATATGGATCCGAAACAAGGGCTTTAACCAAAGACTCTGAGAAAAAGCTAATTGTTTTTTAAGATAAAGTATTGAGAAAAACCTTTTTGCCCAGTTCAAGACCAAGATGGATGGAGAATTAGGAATAATAGAGAGCTATGAGACACCTATACATACCCAGACATAGTGGCAGTGGCTAAGAGCCGAAGATTTAGATGGGCAGGACATGTGTGGAGAAAAGAGGAAATTGCAATAATCAAGACTTTATGCCTGAGAAACCCTGAAAGCAGAAGACCACCTGGTAGACCAAGAATGAGGTGGAATGACCACGGTGAAAAGGACATAGATAGACTTGGGGCTACACCTCAAAGAGCATAAGACAGAATGGAGAGGCATTGTTGGTGAGGCCGAAAACCTGCTGAGGTTTCAATGGCCAAAGAGGTAAGGTAAGGTAATAGTTTCGTGGTACTATGCTCTGGTATGCTCTACAACCATTCGATACTTTCTACAATATAATTATTGCACGAGGAGAAAAATAGAGAGCGTTCTCGGACTTTTTTGTATTTGTATGTTTTAATCCGTAAACAAAAATTATTTGTCGATAGGAATGAAGAGTGACCAGGCAAAGATGAGAGAGCGACGAATAAGCCATAACATATGCTTAATGAAGTTAGAGGTGGACGCATTTGAGGAAAAAATTTGACGGAAACTTAAAGTCTTATACTCTGGCGAAAGAAAACCATAGTTAAAAGAAATACAACCGACTTATCGCTAACTTACCGTGAGGAATACCATCTATCTTTAGCACATCTAAAAAATGTTGAGCGTGAAGATTTAGATATCTGAAAAAAGGAAATCAAAGAAAAATGTTCCAAATTTTAAAAAGTATAAATTATGAGCGATATGAATAATTCAGCCTGGCCATCCATCTTGGTGCTCGAATCCGGAATCATCTCTTTTTTCTCAGAACTTTTGGCAACCCTATGAGTGATGGACCGCCACCCTGTGGTGAGCGATCACAGATCGTATCTCTCTGCCCCATCGGTGCTAGCGGGAATGCATATTCTTTTGTCCGCGTTGACTCTCGTCAATTTTTTTCGTGAACCCGAATAGATTGAGCTGAACCAATGATACACAGATAAGACAAAATGGAGTAACAGAGATACGGCGTCGCAAATCTACAGTTCTCACGCTGAAGACGATCAGATTCACATGATATCAGCCCTAGAATGAAAATTATGATTTTGACTTCCATCGCCACAATTGATAGCTTCAGTAAAAGCGGAGATGAAAGATAACAAATCTCACCGAATAACTGAGGCGATAACTTCTAGGATTATCAAAACCAGAGGAATGATTAAAAAAAGCAGCTTTGTTTTAGCCACCTTACGATGAAAATAATTCATTCAGTTCAATTCTGACGAAGTATACTATTGAAAATTCTCCACCCCTTGGATGTAAATCTTGACTTTGCTCGATGAGCAGGGCTGCTCATCGAGCATCGTACATGATTAATCCACTGTATATCATACCCTTCCCCTTAAGACTCAAGTGAATTACATTTTGGTGAGTATATGTTCTGGCTTAGTATTTTTACACCTGGTTTGGCTTAAATTCATCATTATCCTATCTTAATTCATCTCATGGATGAATCAAAATATCGGAGTTGCCTTTCATTTTAGTTTTGCGGTGTAGTGACAGGTAAATCTAAATCAATGTTTTTTGTGAAAGCTGTGTTTTTTGTCTCTTATCAGGTCCCTCAAGCCTCAAAAGAAGGTGCTGGAACTCAAGTGACTACTGTACCAGCAAAAATGGAGCTTCATCGCCAGCGCAGAGACTGCATCGTACTGGTCGGCGACATCAACGAGAAGGTATATCCGGATGAGAAAATTCCGCTTCTAGGTTGATAAATATTAATGATCTCTAGTGAAAATTATTCTTCTCATTGCTGGCCTACAGGGGTTATGCCGTGCTTCGTATCGCTTCACATAGAATTTATTTGCGATGCCATGATAATAAGTTTGTCATAGAATATACAATCACATCATCCATCAGCCTAATTAAGAGCGAGTTGATTCTCGAGAACTTTCTGTTTTTGATGTATTTAATGGAATCAGTGCCCTTGGATGTGAGCCTTATAATTAGTCAATCGAGCGTATCTTCCAAAAATGATTGGTTTTGGACCTAAGTAATATAACTATAGGAGATTATCTCTGTTATCAGTGCGTGGTATCATGAACCTATGTACATGCGTAGTTCTTTGCCTGCTACATGAAATTAATTTCTGGTTTATGAACCACAATTCCCGTTCATCAGTAATATAGGCAGCGTTTCCCTAGCATCACAGTGCGAGCGCGGCCCAATAACGAAAGACCTTGGAAATCTGTTTGCCATAGAACGTCTCGTGCTGTACATATGTTGAGACAGGCAGGAAGGGACATCCTCCCCCTACCAGCTCACTTGCCCCGATAGCAAACAGCAACGACACGATGGTGATAAGATTGACTAAACAAAACGCTCGCCGACGCGGCCTCGCCAACGCTCGCCACATTATCTCCCGAGGATTCCTTCCCGATCATGTTTCGGCCCCGAATATCCAATCTTTCGTTCGCTAAACTGGTGAGTGCCGTACTGGGGGGTCCCTACACTGTCAAGAACCTCGAGAACGAGATCTAAATAGGGCATATTTCGCTGTACAATCGAACTTTGTGTCATTCCGGACTCTGAGCAGTCAAAATCATTGGAAAATAATAATAAAAATAAATTATAAATAACGAGGTTTGATCCTGATCTATATTGTCGATAGTTATGAATAAATAAATGTCTTCATTCTGCTCACCGATGTTTATAGGTTCGAATGCCGCTTAGTTGAGTAGACCACCCCAGCTTTAGTGAGGGTGTTTACATGTCTTGCTTAGTTTGTACAGTCCAATTCTGGATTTGAAACTTGTATTTATTAATGTGTTTTATATCCTACCTTTGGATATTTTGCATCTTTCTTTTGGAGAAAGTTGAACCGACCACAATTATCCTGCCATAGAAGCCGAGTGCAACGCCATTTGCTTAGAACTACTGCCTTTTGACTTCAATTACGGCAGTAATTCGCTAATCACTTTAAAATATAGGTGGTTAAGGTGCTAAATTTTAATTCTACTTCTCAGGACTTATTGTTTCTTATATACAGTTTTAATTAAATGCTTAAATATGCTTTCTTGTTTAAATTGCCGTTTTTCTGCTGAAATATGACCTATCTCCATGAGAGTCCATGTTAAAATCTTCACTTTCAAGGCTGATTTGCAGAAAAACTAGCATATCCTGGAAATCCAATTTAATTTCATCGAAGTTTAAAAAACGCACTTCAAAGATGCTAAATCCAAGTTGCCAGAAAATCTGGAATAAGTGACACTGAGGATAGAGCCGCCTTAAGGTAGTTTGAATGAGATAGTTCCCTTGTCATAACGGAGACTATATTCGAATTATACATTTCTATTTCTGCTGCTATAGGAAGCATGAGTTAAGTATTGCATTATTAAGGGGCAATAATAATGTATTATTAAGGGGCAATAATATGATAGAAGTTCTAAGTAATTTAGTAAAAATATCTACGTAAGTCTTTAATTTGACTCATTTTTTCACGCTGTACATTTAAAACTCCCTCACAACGAAGTGTTTTTTCGCGATTCTGAAAAACATTACTGCGGTGGCAGTGCGATTAATTTTCAAAAAAGGTCGAGGAAACATACAAACTTTACACTGTTAATTGTTTGACGAGATCTAGGCGTTAAAAATTCCTCAATTTTAAATAAGGCCTCTGTGGAGTGCATACACGTTACATTTCCCATGTAATAGGGCAGACATTTGTCGTCAAAAATCTCGGAAAGATTCAACAATTTCAGGCGAGATATCGCGGAAGTTCGTCATATTAAAACAATCATACCTTGAGGAATAGTGCAAATGCTTCAATATCTCGGAAAGTAGTGCAGCAAGGGGCAGATATTTTGGTAGCCTTGGACTATTAGGATATTTTTCTTTAAAATGAGGCGAAACTCATTGATTTCTAGGTAAATGTTTGTATGAAATGAAAGGTGAAAAGTATGTAAGCACTTTGAAGTCCCCAATCCTTCTACTGCTTCCATGAAGAGAGACAGAAATAAGGCCACGCAAGTCGTTTTCATCTGTTTGGACTGTTGTGTAGCACTAACTAATTTGCCATAAAATTGTTGCAATTATTTATTTAATAAGTCTCTGATCTCAAAAGCACATTTAAAGATGTTAATCTTTTAATCATTTTCCCGGAATAAACTTCATTTTCAGGCAGTGGGCACCCAGGGACCCGGGTGTTTCCGCTAAGCGCATGTACTTTGTCGCCATTTTGTTTACCTAGAAAAAATGAATAAAAAGTGTCAGTGGTTATTTTGATTTTCAAAGAGTTAAATAATGGGGATCCTGAGGCTCAAATAAAAATTTTAATTATTATTGAAGTGAAAAGCAAAAATATGACAGGATGGGCACACCCGGGAGTGCACATAAGGGTTAGGCCACTATGTACTGCCAAATTTGCTGTGATCGGTGTATGCCGAAGAGGTTCCGAGCCCAGATTGTCGAGGATGTCGTCTCGCGCGAGACAGGAAGGGCAGTTTTATGGAATCGTCTGCGCTTTCACCACCGCTACGGGACTGACACGGTCTTTCGGCGTTCCGAGACCCGGCGCATTCCCGGTTCCTCCTGGCCCTGCCCCTCCCTCCCCTCCCTTCCCGACGCAACTCTTTTCCCTCCCTTCGACTCAACGTCCCACACCATTTCCCCCCCTCCTCTTTACCCCACCCTCTTCACTCTTTTTGGCCACTCGGACCACTTGAGAGAGTTCGTGAATGATGAGGCGAGATAAAAAAAAGTAAAAAAAAAAGAAGGAACCACCTCCCCCCACACACAATCGCTCTCTCCCTCTCTTACTTGCCGAAGTCCTCTATATCCATGATGGGAGTATCCGATTAGATACGGAAATGACGTAAACTCCCGGGAGGAACAGGCGTTTGACGGGGGGGGCGGGTGACCGGGGAGGAGAGCTGCCGGCCAATCTCGTGTAATGATCTTCGCCCCACGCGAGGCACGTGGAGGGTTGGAAAAATTCGGAAACTCACGAATTCACTTTTCACTTCATAACGGGTCCATCTCTTTTCGGTTCATTTTTACCGCTCATTCGGTTTAGGGATGAAATAATCGAGGTCGAACACGTAAAGCGTGCTGCCTCCTGAGAATAATTATAGATTGGTCCATCTTTGGCATTTTTTCTGTTCGTTGGCTAATAGATTGGCAACTCAGGCTTCTCTGCCTCCAGGAATATGAAGCTTTTTTATTAGGCGCTGCAGAGATCAATGATGGCACTCATTCGATCGTTTAGGTAAAAGGTTAACTTTTATTAGTTAGTCTGTTTTACATTTATGTAAGTAATTGCTTTAGGAGCGGTTAAAGGTAAACATAAGCCACGCAACCATTTCCTAGGATAAATGAAGCTTTTTATATAGAGTACAATGAAACAAGTACCGTGATATGTACTCAAGTTTTGACATTAAACGGTGATCTCTTATAGATATCAACATTATAACATTAAAATCCGATGTAATAGTGGACACTAGAAAATCTTCTCAGTGCTTTCCTGGGCCTTGTAACATTTGTTGTCTAGACTGGATCTAATGGATTGAGAAATTGTGTAACTTCAGCTGCATTGCTACTACTTTAATGCGCTATAATCGTTTCATTCGTATTTCAACAACTCATAATCGACCTCATCGGACATCTTTTGCAATAAATTGACGATAGCTACCGTTCCCCATCCCGTTTTGTTCTCACAATGGCTTAGAAATTATGCCCCTTTCGACACGACATGCACATCTCTCGGTTTGGCTCCCTTTAAATGAAGCCTACACACATATCTAGGCTGACTGAAAGGTATCTCTCATTGTATGCATTAAGTTTCATCACATTACTCTGTTCTCCTCCGCATTACATTCACTTATCCAACAAGGGTAGTTATCATTTTCCTGCACCACGAATACCTTTCTTCCGTGACAGACACGCTTGATAGTTGAACCACGAACACGTTTTAAAATCGGGGAACAATTTTCCTTCCATGCACACTATCTCCGTGGCACCGAGATGAAAAATATGCTCCTCGGTGGTGGCGTGGTTAAAAAAAGTCCCTTTTCGCTCATTCTCCTCCATATTTAAACCCTCCGTACCCATGTACAATACCGCTTACAAGCACCGGAACATCCTCGAAACATCGGGTCTCGAGAGCGAGCGAGCAGGATCCATTCGTATAAGGGATGGTCGGGTGGATATTGTATGGAACGCTCACTTCTTGCTTACTCCCTCCGGCGGTGGCCTCGCCAACGCTCCGGTAATGGATGATCGCGGCCCTCAACGTTGACAAATGATGCAGAAAATGGCCTCGCATGGTATTTCTTGTCGCCGGAGAAGGGTGGTGGTTCGGGAGGCGGAGAGAGGAAAAAAATCCGTCTGGCCGACACGATCTTTTAGAGGAGCTGAGAAAGCCCTCATACGAGAGCCGCTCGCTCACGGTGGAGCCTCCAGGCGAGTAAACAGAAAAAGAAGGAAGAGTTTAGTTCCCCGGGGAAGAGTTTGGTGGAGGGAAGGAGGCTGAGGTTCCAGGGAGACGCATAGGAGAGATTGGTATCGTCTCAGTAACCACCAAGTCCTCTACTCCAACCCACAAGGCGGAATATGTGCGTATATTTATATAAGTGTGTGCGCTCATGTGCATCTTCTTGCTTCGCTCCGTCCTCACCCACTCGTGCACCCGACACTGCTTTCCCCTCTCAACCCCCCCTTCACTCATCCAGAGCTCTGTCTGCCTCTCTTCCTCCTTCCCCCCCTCTCTCTCTTGCCATTTCCCCTCTCCCTGTCCTCATTTTCTCCCTCCTCATCCTCCTCTGTAACGTGACCCCGGTTCCGAAGTGTGCTTCTGGACGGAAGGACGGTGGCGCGATGGCGGGGCGGGCCAAGGGAGGTTGGAGGGTGACACGCCGCTGGGAGACAAACGAGGGGTGCAGCCGTGAAGTAGGTGGAGTGCGTGTGTGGGTTTGGTGACCAAGGGGGTCGTCGCGGGTGAGGTGGTAACATGCCCTGTGAGGGAGTGGTGAGGGGGATTAAGAGGGGGGTGCAAATATGTGGCGGTTTCTTTATTTTCTTCGGCTGGAAAAAAAAAGGAGACGGGATTACCTGTTTAGCAGAAATTCTTTAAGTATCCATACTGTGGTCGCCGGGGAAGTTCTTGGCGCGGTGAGTGAGGAGAGGAAACTTCCGTGGGGGATTAGGAGGTCGGATAAGGTAATCAGGGGTGAGGGGATGCTGTACATCTACATACTACCCGGCGAGCCGCCGCATGGTCGTGTGGCAGGGGGTGTTAGGACACCAGCCGTGTAAAGATGTAAGATTTTGGGAGGTGAAATGGTGACGTATATTATAGGAGTGTATTTATTGGAGATCAGTTTTTATTGTGGATGCTTATTGTGCGCGGAAAGAGCGAGTTTTTGTACCTATCTGTTCGGCAATGTATCTATCCTTATTTCATCGCTTCTGTCAGATCGAGAGATGTAATGAGGCGCCATGATAATATTCTCTGAAATACAGCAGTTCGGAATTACTCAAGCAAGCTAAGCCTAGCCTGTAGCCTCCAAGTATCTAGGGGCTCCCTGTAGACCATAACAGAAAGGAGTATGTTGGAGAAGCGGAGAAGGGTAAAAAAGGGAATAGGTTTTATGAACGGGTTGACGAGAGGTAGCACGTATGCTGATATGAAGTAAGAAGTCGTGTGACGAGATAAGGTTACGCTTGTAAAAGTTAACATTTCTACTTGCTTTCATCTAATCTTAAATTAACAGGTAGATTACCCTATTAATAGCAATATTAACAACATATTCAACGATGTCATGGTAGCCCAGGGAGTAGAATCTTGAGCTGCTGACAGAAGGACCCGGGTTCATATTCTAAGGAGTCCTTCCTTTGCTTGGCGAGCTACATCCAAACTGTGTGATTTTCTGAATACAAGATCTTTTGAAGCAATCGTAGTTGGTACAGGAAATGTAGGTCCCCTGCCTCGACGCATGGATTTTAAATTCCGTTTGAATTGGTACTTGGGAAAGTCTAACCTCAATACAATTGTGTATTAAACACCAATCATAGCCACATCAGGTTTAGCTTTGGCTTAATAAGATTTCGAATCTTAATCTGGCGTAGTGTATATGTTAAAAGTTTTCCCGGGCACACTCGGAATATTCATACTAGCTTATAAATCGGCCGTCATGGCCGATATGCCGGCACCACTTGAGCTCCACAACTGCCTGTGTCCGCCCATCTATCGCGTTGGTGTATCTTGCCCGATATATCGGTTGTCAGATTGATATTTCGGGCCTCAACAAGTCGGTCGGATAAGCCCGAGTTAAGATAGGTTGTGAATTTTTCTTGATTACATGTTACAGAATAGTCCATTGAGCACAAAATAGTGAGAAATCTCTCAAGCTGAAACAATAAGAGGGGATATCTTCCCAATTCAGTGTTTCACTGCGATACAGAGAATATTATCATGACGCCACACTACATCTCTAGGTCTGACAGAAGCGATAATATAAGAGGTATACAATGCCAAACAGATAGGCACAAAAACTAGCTCTTTCCGCGCACAATAAGCGACCATAATAAAAGCTGAGCTCCACTCAACACACTCCCATAATACGCGTCACAATTTCACTTGCCACAACCTTATCCCTGAAGGAAAAGTTACTGGGATGAATTTTGCGGTGGCAGAGTAGTTTGCTGGAAGTAGCTATGGGGCATAATGGATTATTTTAGGCCATGATGAAAGACAGCAAGATGGGAATGCTGCAATAGGATGGACAATGATCGGTAGCTCAGGCATTATGAAAGAATTGGAATGTATCATGATTTTCATGAGATGTAAATTAAAATCCTGCTGTGCATGGGTAACAAACCTCTGAAGCCATCAATAATTGGTTGTCTCTTAAATCGCGTTTAACAGTAAAATATATTTATTAATACAATTTCAATTTATCCAAAAGATGAGATCCTTTGGTCATCCGCATTATTAGATTGCACTATGGCATCAATATACACCAGAATAGCCAAAATTGGACTCAGCGCATACGATAAAATGAAGTATGTAAAATAGTTCGCTCGACACTTTCCGAGGGACGTCTTTCAATCATGCTAGAGAGCGGTAAAAATGTTTGAATTAACTCACCCCAAACTCTTAAATGGTTATTTTATGGGCCTAATTTGGTCACCATCCCAGATTTGAATATGGTGCCTATCTTGATCTATTACCATATCCAAACAAAGGCTGCGCGGGCTTTGATTCCCCGTTCAATATGTGGCCTTATGTTTTTGGTTTAATTAATTCAACGCCACATCATCATCCTCCCATCACGCGTGTTATTTATATAGGCACGCGGTTTATTTATATAGCTGAGAGGACGTAGGGCTCCAAAAGGTTGATAGATGGGAGACCCATCGCCATAAATAGTTTATTAGCCTAGGCGCAAACTTATGGAAGATTTCCGTCATCTCTTTGCCTTTAAATGGTCTTCTTCCTCCCCTTATGAACCTGGTTAATTTTATTCGGCTGATATTAAAGTACCCACCTATTCTACAAATTCGTCCCCGAATCCAACTCCGGCTGTCCTCGCCTGTGGCAATGATTCAGTTAATCCCTAACTGTGATAGGAAATAACAGGGCTTAAACATTATTCATCGTGAATAATGAAAATAGAAGTACTTGGGCATTTTCCTGTTTTTAACGCAGGATTTGATTTGAGATTCAGCAGTTATTATCTGCATTGTATATAATTTCTCAGTCATCTTCTGATTCAATGGGCCCTAAATATTTAAGGCGAAATTCGCATCAAGCCTTTCCGTAAAGTATCCATGCGTTAGCTTAACGATTCATTCATTGGATCCATGAATTGTTTATCTCTCATTTCATTTCACATGCCAACACTAACACTCTTTCAAAAGGCCATCGGGATCGCGGCAAGGTCCACCGGATGAGAGCGGGAAGATTCCTTCGACAGATCTTTGAAAGAATTCCCCTAAACCCCCGCGTGGAAGTTTTAACGCTTCTCGGACGTCCTCGAGGCTGACACGCGAGCCGAGAGAAGTCGGGGGAAGGCCCATTAAAAGAGGAGGAGAAGGAGGAGGTCCCCGGCGCTTGAGACACTAAATAGTTCCACGGGGCTGCTGAATTCCTTCAGTAGGCCCCCGAAGGAGTCCCGTGGGCTCTGGCCCGAAAGATAAGGGCCATAGAGGAGGAGGAGGAAGACATGGGGTCCAAGGAGGACCCATAAGGAAGAGGAAGAGGAATGTTATTTTTTCTAACTTTGGGCCCGAGGTCAAGTGTGTCTAAAGGTCGCCTTTTTGAGGAGCAGTTGGGTCGTGTGTGTGTATATATGTGTGTGCTTGTTCCAGGATGTTGAGAGCGGCCGTGTCGGCCGAAGGTGAGGGCGCTGGAGGGGGAGAGAGGGGCGTTTACATGCCACAGCACTCAGGGAAGGGCTTTAAAAGCTAGGATTTCTGGATTGAGGTCGGTCATAAACGCCCATTTCCACAACAGAGGGACAGAGCCCCGCGTGCCGTATGATTCTTCAAATTCTTTCTTTTTTCTCCCCTACTCTGTATCTAGTTTGGTCGTTATTTGGGGAAGTGAGCGACAACTGAGATCATTTGCGCCATTAAGTGGTTATAAGTGGTGAAGCTGATGATGGAAATAATCATCGATGGGAATGGAGTAAATTTGGAGGAAAACCTAACGTCGGAATCAGGCAATTTTTCAATGGAGGGCGCCACAGGGGATCAAAATTGACGTCCCGAACGACGGATGGTGCTCTGTACCAAGACGTCCTCTTAATATGCATCCCATTATGCAAGGAATAGAAGGAAAATTCGGTTCAGGAGATTTTCAGTATGGCTTATAGGATATTCTTTTAACCTCAAGCTTCATCTTAAAAACTTGCAGACGCAACAAAATAAGAGATGCCCTGCCGAACTGGCCACTACATAAAATAACTCCTTACTTTCGTCGTATCCCTTGGTTTTTCCTTTTCCCTATTCCCTCCCTATTTCCCTATTTTTCAAGGTGGCTGTCCGAACACTCCCTGCCAAGCACATCTACGGCAGCCTGCAGGATGGCATGCAAATATAGATGAATTATGGGTAAATAGTGAATTGAAGAACAATGGGCCAACACCGGGATTCGAATCCTGGGTCTTCAGGATGGCGTGAATGCCGGCTAGCCTCAACAACAACCCCCTCCCCTCGTTTCTCCCACTCAATCCTCTCTCTCTCTCTCTCTCGTCGAAATGTTTCTCTCATTTTATTTTTCTTGTTTTGTTTTTATTTTTTTATTCCCCATCTGTTAGTTGGGCGGCCATAAACCGGACGTGTTTTTCGTAATGAGAGTGGTAAACTCCCCTCGAAAAACACTGCCCATGTGCTTAATATGTGTGTTTTCCTTTCGCTCTTTCGGAGCCTGCGAGAGAGAAGTCTCGAATTCCTCACTCTCACGCACGCCATTTCTTTATGGATTGAAATTCTTGGGCACATTCCATTTACAACTCACCTTTGTACTTTAACGAGACGGCTTGGTAGCTCATAGAGTGGACTGTCTAATTTTTCCCCGGTACCTCGAGATCAAATCTGGCTGATGCCTCGGGACGCGTCCAGACGAGCCCTAGAATTGTGATTTTTCTGTGTACAGGGAATTTTACAGGAACCTGAGACGAAACAGGGAAAGGCACTATAGGGTGTTCCATATTTAGCTGACAGCATGGGCTCTTATGGATATTCTTTTCCAGTGTATATCGTTATAGTCCCGGAGTTAAGATGTCGCCAGTAGCTGCAAGGATTAACGTCATGCTATGTATTATGCTAACTACATAGCTATGGGTCCTCCAATGGGTTAATATTATGCCCTACACTAATTTCCTTAAATTTAGCACGACATTAAAGATACTTGCATCCGTATCGTAGAAGTGAGCAATGAAGCGCAAGAATGTCAACACCGTTCTCTATAAGGAAACTGATCAATGAAAGTTCAATTGTCTCTCTACCTTGAAATGTGAATCAAAACCGCCGAAAACCTCAAAACTCTTTTTTAAACCCTTGAAAAATCCTCGTTTTTTGCATCTTTAAGTCCATTTCTCGATGTTAATTGATGCAACTTAGTATTAATTTAACGTTTTCATCGAAGAGAATATGCTTTGCTGACGAGGCACTGCAAAAAACATTCTGAAGAGCTGCTCCCTCTCAAGTGTCCTTGGAAATATGTGTGCATCTTTCATTTTAACTTGCAGTAAGCGTTTTTTTAATAATATGCATGCTTAAAACCTTGGAGGTGACTTAATATACGTTCAGCCGCTAATTAGCCATATTTAAGTGATTCCAACCTCAAGGGTCGTAAATATTTCCTATTTGACCGGGGTAAAGGTCTACTACCAACGTCGATGCTAATGGGGGAAAAGTCATCTTAATTTTTCTTGTCCACTATGGAAATGATTGTCTATTCCTGCTGACGCGAGGAAGCAGTGTGTATAAAATTGAAGAGCCTCACCATCTGCTAGATATCCACACCAGAAAGATTCTTGAATCGCTGCCTCATTCTTCTTGCTTGTAAGTGCGCTCGGGTAACGGTTATCACACCACACAACGATTTCATAATTAATTAATCCATTACACGATAGCGCAACTTACGCAAAGAATCGAGAAGCCCATGTACGCCCTTAAAATTACCCGGCAATGACTAATTTCTGTGAAATCAAATACTATGTGACAGAGTTAGATGTAAATACTTCGAGAGTATACTATTACCTCAGTATTCTGAAGTTTTACATTAATTGTACGAGACAATTGTAATGTGTTTAACTGTTTAATTGAGGGAGATATGAGTTTTCTACGGCAATTATAATACACCGAAAGTTGATCAATAAGTATGTATGTAGGTTACCTTCCTCTTCCTACAATATTGGCTTTATAGAAATAATTTTGAAGTACATTTTAAACTCATTCATTGCCACTATTTCAACAGAGAATATGCTTTGCTGGCTAGGCACTGAAAAAAAACAGTCTAAAGTGCTACTCTCTCTATAGTGCCCTTGGAAGTACGTGTGCATCTCTTATGTTAACTTAGAGTAAGCCTTCCTTAAGATACGGTAAAAATTCTTTTTTTAAGTCCTTGAATATTTCTCACCTCATAAAAATAACTTGTAATAAATGTTGGGGGGCCGCAATTGGTGTAACACAGCAAGGTAGACAGAAATTAGATTTAGCGACGATGAAGTATAAGAGAAATTAAAACACCAACTTCGATAATCGGATATTAAAAACGAAAAATAACCCTTCATCGTGTCCTGAATGACCACCGTTATCGAGGGGAAGCATTACTGGTGCGGGTATTTTTTCGTCTGCATGCCATTTAGCTGAAAATGCCATCAGCGTATGTTTATCGCTTGGAATGTGAAACGTAAGGCTTCGTCACTTCCCGTGTGTCGAGCGGGGTATCTTCGTCCTGGGGGTGGAGGGGAGGGCCCTCGGTGGGTGACCGGCGACTTGGTTCGGGGGAAGCGAATCTGAGACTCAGCTTCCGATTTTCGGGCAACTCTGAGCTTCTTCATTTTCTGAACGTGTCGCCGCCGTGACTTTTCAAAATGTGATGGTTGCAGGGAAAAGAGATGAAGAAAGATACAACGGTGTCTGCTAAGGAGATTTTTAAACCCATTCATCGCAAATGTCTCATAGAGCTCAATACGCTTGAGTGGATATCCTGTCTCTGTTTTACGCAAGTACTAGAAGATTTATTGTGCATAAAACTAACTTCAGCTTTTGCCACAGAGGCGCCGCTTCAGCTGTGATGCGGGTAGGTATTCAAAATCCTGGAGAATGAAAATAATTTTTGAAAAATTGGATTTAATATCTTCCGTCGAATAGATTAATAAAAACTCGTGGTGGGCTTAAACCTTATGTCGTAATACACTTAGTACACTTAATACTTGTGCTTGTCGTAATACACGTACACATAGTGGGATTTATCCCAAAATGGTCTCTTACAAAATTAATTTCAAATGTATAGAGCGACAGTAAAAAAATTCGGTATTCTGAGTGCCTTTAGGATGGCGTGTGAAGTGTGAATTGAATATTAACCTTGAACTCATCCGGTCCTTTCAGTACCTTTGTGGGCTAATTCAACTTCTTTCCTACGTAATTGCTCGCTATTCCCTCTCCCTTGAGAATATGACTTTCTTTAGTCAATTTAATCTTTCATTCGGTGCAGTGAACATCCCATGCGTGTCTCAGATGGTTTCTAAGGCCAGAAAGGTCAATTCGCTTTATTAACGAACGCGCTTGCATTTAAGTCAAGGCCTTGGAGATTAATGGAGTGAAGGAGGAGAATATTACTCAGGAGTTGGTTGAGTGTGCGCTCAACGAAGCGCTCGTGCCCCGTTTACTACTCGTTATGTAATGCGAACTTTATCAATTTCGCCATTTACGGTTTCATGCTATAAGGTATGTACTATATATCATCATACTCTAAGGAATATATAATTCATGATTGTTGTATGGTACGTTAAGAACCAACTTTAATAGATTGTTATAGCAATCACGATTCGTCAGCCTGGAACTCTAGAAACAGCCATTTTTTTTAAGTTTTCTATAAAAATATGTATTTTTTTGTAGAAGTAGGTCGTACGATCTCCTCCCTTGAGTCCAAGACAAAATACCTGTAGTTTGTCTGTCGGATTTCCTTTCAATTAAACGACCCTAGGTGCACAATGGAGGAAGTTAGTTTTCCATCGTAATATTACATCGTAATAATAAAAAGTAATTTTTGGTAGGTTGATTATTTTGGGGAAGCGATTGGAAAATTGGGATAGAAGAGTAGGTTGGTGAGAGAGGCCCACACTGGGAACAATGTGAAGGTTGGAGAGCAGCGTGTGCATTAGTCTACTCTTAACGACTGGCCTCAAGCACCGCAATGTACCACCCAACCTGAGGAACGCAGTATTACACTTTAAATACTATCCACGTAGCCCTCAGGTATGGATCGGAATTCCATAACGTAATCTTTGCTACTGCCAGGTGTCGAAATCGTCCCCTTGGGATGGTACGCCAGTATCCAAGCCACCGCAGCGATCCGACTCCCAGTATTTGTATTTGCCGTCGATAATTTGGCTTTACTACTTCTAAGGTTTTACTACAACGTCTAATCTAAGATCTAAATCCTCAGGAAAACAGAACACTCACAGCAGAGGCAGGATTGGAACCCGAGAACCTTGGGCTGACATTTCGTCACGTTATCAATGGACTCACGATCATCCCTATCTTTGAGATCGCAGTGTACCATTTCCATTGGCGCCAAGTGAGTTTCTCCGATTTCGGGTGGGGAGGAAATTGATCCTTTTTCTGCTACAGAGCACAGAGCCATAGAACCATTGGCAGACGAGACTTTTGGGATGGATGGCAATTACAATGGCTGTCGTCGATGCACAATTTCGCGCATTTTCTTAATTAGCCCTTGTCTGGGCTCGGAATTTGAACTCGGAGCGAGAGAGAGAGATGGGAGGGGAGGAGCGAGGGGGCCTGAGATGAATGAAAAAAAATGTGACGAGACCCCTTTGTGTGTATATTCCTTCCCCTTTTCATGCGAGGTTTCATTCCGGCACGAACCGGCCACCGTGCGCGAAACGAGCGGGAGAGACGGCAAATGATATAAAAAGAGGAAAACACGAAAATTTTCCGCAGGGATAAGAGCAGACAGGTGGTGAGGAGCGGGAGGGAGAGGTGGTTTTTGACGGGCAAAAACCCGTCTGTCCGTCCGTCATCACTCAGCTCACGGGCGCGGAAGCTGTAAATTAATCCGCTTTCACCCCATTTGCCTCCTTCCCCTTTTTGTGCTCCTTCCTCCCCCCTCCTCTTCATCATCCCATATATCCTCTTCCCTCCTTTTTTCCACTTCTTCCATCCGTGTATACCGCGCATCTCCAACCCAACCTTCTCTCTCCCCTCTCTATTTTCGCTCCCTTACTTGGGTTGCCAACTTGTGAATATTTTAGCAACACGTAACATTCATTTTAATCACAAATGGTTGACATAAGTTTGCCTTTCCTGCTGTATCATTGGCAATTAAACAAATAATTACAATAGTATATGTGAAAAACTCATGTTACTCGCATACATACCATCGCGTCTTTCCCATTCGAAGGTTGGCTAAGTGAAAGACTTTAGTTGTCGCGTTAGTCCTTAGAAAATGGCTTTCTTTAAATAATTTCCTCTGTTATGTCCCATATCTACAAGCTACTTTCGAATCTTTTACATCCAATTATTTCTTCATACACGCTCTCCTATTTTCAGAACTCCTAATATCCCACCTCTTTAGTCTCTTTTCCTCCACTTTACCAATGACTTTCGGGGTCTACTTTCTCCTATCACACTATTCACTCTACTT
The DNA here is from genome assembly GCA_963169105.1 of Ceriagrion tenellum. Lineage (NCBI taxonomy): Eukaryota > Metazoa > Arthropoda > Insecta > Odonata > Coenagrionidae > Ceriagrion > Ceriagrion tenellum. Next base: position 129,522,676 of record OY720632.1, on the reverse strand, counting down.
TCACTCCCATTTTTCATTATTCGACTCCATTATTCTCTCAACGTATCCGAAGAATGAAGCTCTCTTTCCATTTTTCAAGTCAAGAAAATGATAATTTATGGGAATGATATTTTACTAATATTAATTGAAACTTAATGAGCGTGAGTAAAACGCCTCAATCCTGGAAAAATTCCTGCCCTCTATGCCAACGGCGTATACTCTCGTCCAGGGTGAAATATGGAGAATTATTACTAAAGGGAAAAATAAACAAACATTTTTAAAAAGCATTCAAGCAAAAAAAGTTGCAAATCAAAACAAATTACGGAGATAGAGTAAACAGCGCCATTGGCGATACAAAGCCCGATTCGCAAAGGGTAATGGAAATTGAAATTAGGGAATTCCAAGAAAGACTTTGCCAGAATATTAAGCTCAGGGGGAGTAAAAACTCTGCCTTTGAATGCCGTGGTAAAAGGTTTTTAAATTATTATCCAGAGGTTATATTTTCTCTACCTCTTAATTTTTCAAATAAATAATTTTAGCATTATTATTAGTTTATTATTATTATCAGTTTATTATATTAATTTTAGTATTATTATAAATTAGTTAGTAGTAATAGTCAGGAGAAAATATCTCGGTAAATTATAAGTCGTTACTAACTTGTCGTCGACGGTTCGCAATAGTGTAATTGCTTCTTTAAGGCAAACATCAAGTTACATTATTGAAAAAATTGATTGCTTACATTTGAAACAATATTTTATCCAACTTACATGCAGGAAATCGAAATAATTGGACTCCATGGAGTCTCCTGTAGAATATCTGGGAGATTTGGCAACCCTTTTTCCGTCCTATCCTCGCGCTCTTTCAAACTGGTACTCTTCCCCGCCCCCTCCCATCCTCCATCGCCCCTCCAACCGTAATAAAAAGGACGCACATTCATTAAGTGCTCGTTCCGCGGTGTAATTAGGTGACGTAAGCGACGAGAGCTCTGGGTGGTTCAGCAAACACTTGTCACCGAGACTTGAGGCACGGCTCTCCCTCCCGACCGCTCGCCCTCCCCTCTCCTCCGAGTCATTCCGGTCGGATGAGTTTTGATATTCACAAAAGGGGATCCACCGCGCGATTACCCTCTCTGCCCATATGTCGGGGTGGTCGGCCCCTGTACGGATTTCCCGGTGGCACCTTCCCTTGTGGCTATCATCAAAACTTACCAGGGGAAGCTTATTTTATTTTCACGCGAGCGCATTTAACCATATTGTCGTGCGTGCACGGGCGTGCATAAGAGCAATGGGACAACATCCTATTAGTGACGGATCAGTTTTCTGTGGTATCAGGTTTTAATAATCGAGGGTAATAAACCAGGTTTCTCCTAGCCCCCTGTTCATGGAACAGTTTTAAGGGCTGAAGCATTTCCATGAGTTTAGATTGAGATATCTGAAATTTATGCTTTGTGGAAATCTCCCTTCGATATTTACCCTTACTCGTTTTCTAAGGTGAATCTGTCCTCAGAGAGGTTTAAATTCAACTGCTTCCTCCTAGTTCGTCTATCCTGAGCTGTATCCCTCAGCTCATCGTAACTCCTTACATTCATAATACTCTTACGAATACTTACTCGTCTGAATAAATATTACTGAAGGATGAGAAATAATTTGCTTTTCACCACAGTAATTTCAATAGAAGTGCATTCCTACATTGAGAATCAAAATAGAAAATAGTAGTAATGCTTGTATATCAACTAAATTTTCAGTTTTTTTTCTCACAAGTGGTGAGTGACCCTCTACGATAGCTTGCAGTTTCTTCTCATCAACCACGAAAATTCAACAAAGTGTGCTTTCCTTAAGGCTCTAGCGTAAGAAGACCCCAGTATTCTCCGTTTTAAAAAACTGCCCAAAAATTATGAGGGTGGAAAAATGGTCATTCAACCACTTTTTAGGATACGAATCAGATCTCAGCCCTCATGAATAACAGAAGAGAATATCGGTAAATATTGTAGGCTGTGGAGGATGATGAGCAGCTCTTAGATCACGATCAGGCGAAAGAATTCATAAAAAAAGTAGCCCTCTTTCTTCATGGTTTAGATTTAAAATTACCACCATCTTGAGACAAATGCAGTCTCACGCCGTGGTAAAACCGGTAACACTGGGGACTTAAAAAAATCGCGTGAAACATTCCCTCTATACTCCTTCCAAAACTTCTCAGAAAATCGTCGAAAGAGATGAAAGGGTTTATAAAAAGGATGGGGATTGGAAAGGTTTGGGGGGGGGGGCGACCATGCTGAGAACGAACGAGAGTGAATGGGTGGAGGTGATGGGAGGGGGCTGGTGGTTGTGTGTTCCACTCCCTGAGAGACTGTACCCCCCCTCACCTTTCCCCCTTCCTTCCCCACACTCCTCGCCCCCCCCTCTCCTCCCTGGCCCTGCGAAGACGACCAATCCGCTTCAATCTTTCCCACCGGTCCGCAGTACATCCCTCCCTCCCTACACCCACCCACCCCGGCATCTCTTCCCCTCACTCCTCTCCCCGTCCTCCATTCCACTGCCGTGCCCCGGCGATACCTTCCAATTACCTTGTCGCTCCTCGTTATAGAAATTGTGAAAAGGATTCCGCGAGGGAACTCTCTCTCTCTCTCTTCCTCACTCTCATTCCTCCCACCTCTCCGCACACACGATACACATTCCACCGGCGTCCCAAACTAAACAAGTCGGTGGATGTCCTTTCCGCCCGTCCCGTCTTCCGTTCCGATTTTTTTGCTTCTATTTATTTTTTTTCAATTTGATCTCCTCCCCATTGTGGTGGCAAAGGCATTCGTGATGTCGTCCCTCTTCGCCTTTTTTCATCTTCTTCCTCTCCTTCAATGTATGTATCCTTCGTTATGCTCCCCACGTGTTTCTCGTGCTACGCTGCGACATCATTCATGCGACTACCATTCTCTCCCGTCGTAGACACGATCTAATTTTCTCTCTCTCTCTCTCTCTCTCTCTCTCTCTCTCTCTCCCTCTCTCTCTCCCTCTCCCTCTCTATTCTCTCGCCGTGACATTGATGTCAATGCGTTACCGATCGCGGTGGTCGAGGCTTAGTGTGGCCGCGGTCTCTATCTGTAAGGGATTGGGAGGGATGATGGACCTACCGTGTCTCGTGTCCGGTTTCAATCACCGTCTTCACGCTCCCGTGGTGGCGAACACCCCGCGGAGTGTCGCGGATACGGGTGTCACTGGGGAGGGTAAAGGATCGCCGCAGCATCTGGCTGTACGGGGCCAGGTGATACGAATCGAATATGGAGTCTTTTTTTTAATGTTTTGGGACGAGCCGAAGGATGGATTCAGGCATTCGATCACGAAAGTGTGACAGCCGCAGAAATCAATCCCGGAGGAAGGTCTCACGACTCTGGAGTAAAATCTAAAAAAAAGTCTCAATTTTGTTTGAATAGGATGTGAAACATGTAAACTGGTGGTTCTATTGCTCAGAAGAAGAACATATCTCTGCAAAGATTACAAGTTAAAATGCTATTGGGATCGATCTCAAAGAAGATTCTAAACTTTCAGACCTGAGGAATATTACGAATGGTCTTGTCTCCCCTCTGTATTATCACATGTACATTATCACGCTGTGACTTTTTCTGCGTGGTTGAATTAAGCATAATCACATGGGTTATAAAATTTCTGCTATTATGAGTGATAAAATGTCATTTTTATGTAAATATTATCACTGAAGCGATGAAGATACACTCGGTAACATAGAGAGGAATAACTCATATTTTTAGAGGCGTCATTTTAGAGTGCTATCGAGGATTCCCTATCTGTATGGACGAAAACACTGTTTGGAAAAAATGGTAACGCAAAAATAATATATCCTTAAACTTCGGGGTAATGGCTGAAAGTTATTTCTCTGTGAGGTGGATTGTGCCTTCGTAAATATGACCTAAATTAAATAAATCTTCTGCGTCACGTTTATGAAGCATGCTGCAGCAGTCAAATCAATCAAAATTAGGTCGTGTTCTAGTTTGAACTGGAAGATTCATGGCCTTTTTTCGATGGGTCATAATCACTACAAGTCATTTTAGTCGCATGTCGCTAATTAATTCATGCCTACCATGAATCACCCTGAAATTTATGCTCAATATCCGTCAAAACAAGACATTTGCGCTCGACCCGTTGCTTGACACATGCCTGGGTAAAGTTTGTGTGACAGGTAAAAAAAACTCGCCGTGACGCTGGATATGTATAACCAATGAGGTCAAAAAACAAGCGGCACTTAATCAATTTATGAAATGGATAACGTTTGGTGATGAAAGCTATCACGAAATGCAGTTTCTCGTTCGAGGTTTGATCGATAGCAATGCTTAGGATCACAAGCGAAGCGAATCGCGGCGGGGAAAAGGAGGAAATGGGACTGGAAACGCGAGGGCGTGGAGGACGGATGAATGAACAGCCGGGCACTTCATGGGTTTTTCACTTCCTGGGTTTCACTCATTAAATATCATAGGTTATTAGTAAACGTGCCGATTTGTCATGGTGGATACCCACTCAGTTACTAATCGTGCCATCAGGAGTTCTCATATTTCCGCAACTCGGTCATTCATCTGGTTAAACAACGATAAATTGTTAGGCTTTTTAACTCTGCTCATTGTCAGCTAAATTTTCTTTACTGCATGCACCAAATACCTGTTTGATTTGCATATAATTCCTGCTCAGCCTTCGTGATTTGTCTCTCTTCCTAAGTCGTCCAATATTTTCAAGATTTTCTCAGGGTTCGGAAACTGACCAAAGGAATGTATTATGTCACCTCAGGTTTAAGTTTTATGGTCCCAGTTAAAATTTCTAGCTTCATTTCTGGAGTATGACATCCTCGCACTCTCTCCTAGTATCTGAAATAATTATCGGACAGCATTCGTCGGAAATGAACATTGGAGAGTTGATAGGACGGAAAATATGTTCCCAACTACTGATAAAACTTACTATTATGCATTTTTCATACTTTTTGTGCCATCTTCTTCGGCCCTCCGAACGCAATAGACTTTAATGATGAGGTTCCTTTATTTTGTGTACTTTTAAAAGGCCTGAATCAGGTAGTCGATGTGGCCACCTCATCGTTGTGTTCTTGTGGGCATGTAAAAGTGTGAGCACGTCGGCCGTTCGGGGGCTCAAACAAAAAACGGGCACTGGACCACCGACTGGATAATCTGTGCTTCGCCGAATGATGTATGGATTTTTCGGAAGGGCGAAGAAAGGAGGGAGTTGGGACGGATGGCGAATCGTGGAGAGTTTGCCAGGGGAAGGACGCGGGCCACAACGCCAGGCCCGGGCATCGCAGGTAATTGCAGGGTAGTGAACGAGCGAGTTCCTGTGCTGTCAGATTGAGGTGGAGATTGGGGTGCAGGATTCGCTGACACCGGAATAAATATAAAGGTAGAAGTGGCAATGAGCATGGGCAGAGCAGAACGCGAACTTACGTCCTTGATTTTTTTTATATTCCACTGGATTAAAGCATATACATCCCCTGAAAGAATGCATATGTGTTCAAAAATACCTGAAATCTTGCTTTAGGATATCATCAAAATGTGTCTTCCGAAATAAATCCCTGAATAAGCCGCTGAACCTAATGGGGAATCCGATGGTTATAAAATATGCGACAGAAATAGTATTTTTTCTTTCGAAAATTGATGGACAGTCAGATTAGCGGAGACCTGATGAGGGAATTTAATCGTAGAATGAGTGTAGCCTACCATCTGCTTCTCCGGAAGCTCCTTTGTTTCCCCTGATTCGTTCAAAACGCGGGAATTTTTAGATGATGTTAAACTTCCAACCTCCTCCCAAATACTTCATCACTTCTCTCAACGATTTAAGCTTTCTCTACGAAGGTTTACGAAGTTCTACCAAGTGTTTCAAAACATGGAACTGCAACCCCTTTGCATTTTCCCCCATTCCTTCTTCATATCCAAAACCCTACTTTTCTTCATAAGACAACAGCTTTTCCCAGGACTCCGTGACTTCCTCACAGTGAACATTTCAAATATTAAAAGCCCAATTAACGTCCAGCGACAAAGTAGCAGAGTATGACGACAAATGCCGGGATGACCGGAGTACGCTAAACCCTCCTGGTCTTGGTTGTATAAGGATGTGCTGCAGTTGCTTCGGCAAAGGTTAAATCTTGTTTATAATTTTGCACGAGGCGTCACTTTCCCCGATGCCATTTAGCCTCCCTCCCGTACCCCTAGCCTCGCCCGCCCCTCGCGCGTAACATTTTCTCGCGATGAACTCAACTCCCAGTTCTCTCTAGGAGATCCCTCTATATCCACGTGCATAATAAACCTTTTTTTATTCCTTTGAGGGGATGACGTCAGTCAGACGCAAAGCTCCACGCCCAAACCTCAATCCCATCGGACCACGTGTTAAAAAATTTTGAATCAACCGCATCCGGAAGCAGAGGAATCACGTCACAGAGGTTTCGTGGCATTTGTCCCAAAACAGACATCATTCTGAGAGATACAAGACACACAGTTAACATCTGCGACAATCTACTTGACCTTTGCTAACTTCGTGAAAATCTGATGGTGAATTTCACCCTGTCCTTTAGGAATATGTGTCATGCAAACCATCTCCTTCATGGGAATTATTAACATTCGGAGAGATGAAAGGAGCCAGATGAAAAAAAAATAGAATAGTGAAGAATTTGACTTTTAATTTGATTGAAATAAGAAATATTTGTGGTTCTCACTGTTCCCACGCCAATCGGATATATTGATTAAGGTAATAAAAGGAAAATTATTCGTAAGAAGTTCATATTACTCTTGGGTGTCTTGGCTTGTCCCTCTGATACTAATTTCACTCGGAAAGGGTAATTTTGGAGTTGGTCAAAGGCATCTTTCCACATTTAGGGATATGACGTGGTAAGATAAATGGGTAAAATACGTATTTTTAGATGCCAATACAGTGAAAAGGACAACAAGCTTTTCACTTATGGTGTTAATTCATTGGAGTACCTTCTGTCATAAGCAGTGGTTACAATCTGAAAAACAATCTTTTCACGTTAGTCATATGCTTGTCTATAAATTAATGAAATTAAAATCACCAAATTTAGTGGATACCTGATGCATTCTCACCCCCATTTCGTAACTAAGCTATAATACCTGATGAATAGTGAAATCCAAAGTTATAGCCTCCAATTTTCTCCCTCAGCATCACTTTTCTGTCATCTGACTTATCCTCATATTACTTACTATAAATATTAGAATTTATTTCACCGTGTTTGAGCCTTGTCTGACTTCATGACACCTAGTGGTAGCATAGCTTTTAGGTGGAGCCGAGTTATATACAATAGCCATAGAAGTATGCTTTATTACCTATAAAAATGAAATACACTCATTTCTCACCAAATTTGGCTAAAATATTCATTTCCGCCTGATCACTCTTTCTTTGAACTACATGTTGTTTTTTATGAACGCATCTGACAGCTAATTAATTATGTAAAATTTCCGCTCCATTCTTTGAATGTCTTCAGCATGACCTTTCCTCGTTGATCAGTATGATTTAGAATGTCAAATTTAAGTAAAACATTGACTAGGTTGTTTATTTATTTTTTAATTTAGGGGAAAAGCAAATCTCATTATAATGAAATGGCACAGCCCAAACTTCACGATATTCGTTGAGGATTTAGCTTTTAATAGGAGGAAGGATTAGCGTATCCCATGAGCGGATGGAGCAAGTGTGGCCGCGCACGTGAGGCGTAGGGATTCGCGGGGAGTGAGGAGGGCATTCAAAAGGAGAAGAAGGAAGAAGAGAGGCGGTGAGGCGCAGGCGGACACGATATCTCCGCCTCGTCTACCTCTCCTTGGCTGGCTCGAATCTTGTTCGGGAGACAAGACTAATCAATCTGAATCAAGCGAAGTCGACGCGCAGTTTTTTTTCCCACTCGTACCGCGGGGACCCCTTCCACGAGTTGGCTTTGATTGATGGCGAATCGGGAAGGAGGATAAGGTGGTTGCGTGCGAGATTTGTGTTGGGCGAAAGGGAGAAAAAAAATAGTCTGGTCTCTTGGATTTGTGCAAGACTGATGATGACAATGTATCAGGATTGTTGCTGTGGAGTTGTTTATTATTGTGGTAAAGATCTAATTTATCTCCTCGGATAAAAACCACGGGATGTTGATGATGAGGATACCCGTCAATTTTGTACACAATCGCCTTTTTTGTTCGGATACATTTTTTCCCTTCGGTTTTCTCGATGTTTAGACGGGTGGTGACTACGCGATCCGCGTGACTCCTGGATGTTTCTCCGTTATGAGGTGACACGAAGTTGATTGCTTTGACTATCGGGGGCATTGAGTGGGAATCTATAAGTGAGTTGCATCACAGTCCGCATTACCCTAAATGCCTGCTTATTTCATTTTGAAGACTCATGTGTATCACTTGGAAGAAAGGCCAAACTGAAAAATTGTTGCACTCTGCACCTCATCTTAAAGGTTCAGCATGTTTTGAGACATGAAAGAATGAATTATTGATGAAGATCGTTGATTTCTTTTTCATTGATAAACGGAATATCTGGGACATGGAGATGTTAGCACTCAAATTACATGCATCACATTCAGATATCGTAATAATGATTTAAAATTTGATATTTTAATGTATCTTGTCTGCATCAAAATATTTCTCTATTTGCAAGACTTCGGCACCGAATGGAATGTCCTTTACATGATGACTTAATTACTCCTCTTTGCAGACTGAATAACTAAAGCTTGAGTTTAATTAATGCTCGTTCGAGATACGCTGTAAAATGGAATATATTGGAACAAATATAAAATTTCATTCAATTGGTTAGGAAGACGGATATTGGAATGAATTGATGAATTACAGTGTGCTGCCTACGAAATTATTCGCAAGTTCGAGAGAAAGGGGCAATTTCATAGTTTTTAGCTCTATCGCAGAGTACGGCAGTTGGAACTGGATATTGCCACCGCACGGAGCGCTTATCCTCAATTAGAATGAATCGATCGCTTCCAACTCTGCGGGGGGCAATCACATCCGAGGTGGCGACCTCTTCCCTTACAGAAATCTTTTGTGCAAATAGTTCATACACTCCTGCAAGTAAGCAAAGTTTTCTTCTTCTTCTTTCACTAGAGAGCTGTGGGTGGGTAAGAGAAATTCCTTGGGTCGGCGGAGCCTTCCTTTCATCGCTCGCCACCTCCACCGCACTTACATATGCCTCCGTGAGAGTTAAAAGCTTTCAAATGTTCGGAAACAGATGCTCCCCAAGTTGCCTCCCATGAGAGTCCCTCCCTTCCCCCCCGACCCTGTCATCTCAAAGAAGAGGAGCAAAAAGCACTTATATGTCTCCCTTTGCAAAATATTTACTTCGGCGTGTATGGGGAGGGAGGGGTTTGGATCAACTCGCAGTCATTTGGTCGCGGCGTGCTCATAAAACGCAGGAATGGCAAACACTGAGCTAGTAGTAGGTTGAGGAGAAGAAGGGAAATGCGGGAAAGGGGAGGAGGGCGGCGAGAAAGATGCTGGAATAATTTACGCGGCTCTTCGGAACAAATGACTTGAAAACATCCGCGAAGCTTGGAGCGGCCCTTGAGGGGAAAACAGCGATTTAAACACTTTTGATGCCACTGCACGCGCATTTTCCATACTGCAGGGACGTCGGCTCTCTTTTTCTGCTCACACAATGGGATTAACCCTCCCCTCTTTAGAGCTCTATGAGTTACACGAATTGCACTGCGGAGTATTAACTTGCGCCGCTGACTTGGGGATTATAAACTTTGGCAGGTGCGGTGTTCTCGTGGCTCATCCTCCCAGAGAATTTCTTTTCTTGACCTCCTCTGTGTCATGATTCATAGCTTCGTATACGTTTCCTTGGCCGATCCGCTCATTGTATTAATTCTTAGTATCAGCCAAATACTGGACTCATCTTGACTGAATTCTGCTTTTTTGTTATCCAGAAGCACTAATAGTGACGAGGGAATCGCTTATCAAACCACTAGAGAGAGACAGAAAACCTGACCCTGAATACCTGATGAGGACTCACGTTGCGGAATAAGAGTTTTAAAATTTTCCCTCCTAAGTGATAACGAGTTTATAGTTTCCTGAGGTTACACAAGGTTACTGATTATTAAGCTGACTTATTCACTATATTTTATTGCTACGCCCCTGCTAAATTGTGGCCAGAAAGAAAATAGTTTTTTTATATTTCCAAAAACAATTTGCAATCACACCATAAAGAATTTTTTTGTGGTAAACATAGTAGTGTACCTGATACGCTACGTGACGTGTACTCCATCTGCTTGCTTATCATCACATCATCTGACCTGGTGAAATTAATCTTAAAATTTATGCAGCATCTGTGCTAATGGACAGATGCAAACCCGCCATTAGTATACAGGTTTCCAGGTGGGCGCGTTTCGAATTTGTACTCGTAAATCGGATCTCTTGATGAAAGATTCCCTTCAGTCCTAATTTTCCGGTTAAAATAATGGCGGAATTGAGCTTTGTTTATATTTTTTTGGGAAGTTGCCAGCCTCTATGAAAAACCTAACCTTTCTCGACTAGCTAACCTAGACCCGTATGCATTTAAAAGAATACGGATTATCTAGGTCAAAATCTGATTGGAAAATGAGTACTAAAAGCCTTCTCAGACTACTATTCATTCATAAAAGATCTGCTCTTGAGGCGAGCGTCCACGCATTCCCATTCATCAGACATGAGATACGTGGCGGGCATCACGCCTACCCCGGGACATGGTCCACTCTCTAGATGCCCTCCTAGCCACACGACCCATTCCCCTTCCGTATTCTCTCAGCCTTCCACCCCCTCCCCACCACCTGCAGCCTCCTTCACTGCCCTCCGCTCCCCACCCCCCGCCAACACAGAGTCCGGGGGAGAGGGACTGACGAGATAAGGGTCCAGCAATGAGTGAGAGCGCCCCCGACGCGAAGTGATAGCCAACTTCCTTCCGATCGAGACGAGCCAGCCGCGCCAGGGCGTATGCGAGTCGCTATCTCCGTCCCGGCCGAGAGCATGCCATGCACCCAAGGAGACTTGCTGATCCGAAATTTTTTCCCCGCTTCACTCCTCCGGCGGCCTCCCGCCGGTTTCCTCGAGGCCGTGCGTCATTCGCACTTCTGACCTCCCCCATTCCTTCCCTGCACACATCCTGAGGTTTGAGGGACGAGGGATAAAAGAACTGTCCTAGGGCCCAAGGAAAATGAGAGAAGTGATCAAGTCTTCTGATGTTGGATGAATTCCTTCAGTGAGTTCGCGGACTTGATGCAGCCATAGGTAAATGTTTGCATATGTTTATCTCTACCGCCTAATCTGTAAAAAGTGATAATTTCTTTAAGATTTCTTTCACTGACGTTATCGGCACCATGAGTGAACATTTCTAAAATTAGCTTGTTAAATCTCATAGAGGAATACGTATCATAGTAAGAAATTATTTCTACTCGTGTACTTAATCAGGCTGACATTTTTGAGTAAATTTTTGCGAATCACTTCTCGTTTTTTACATATTTTTTATACTGCTTGGTCTGGTTGGCTGATATTAGATGATTATTTTTTCACTTGGTGTCTACCGACGGCATATGTCATTTGTGCCATTTAAGAATAGGCGTGTTCATAAGAATATTTGCGGAAGAGTGGAAATAAATACGGTAGAAGCCCTCTCTTACGAAAGGTACAAAAGGACACAGTTCAAAAGTCCTATCCGACAGCTGGAGTACTATTCTAGAAGTACTTTCCTCATTATAACCGAGTAGGAATTAGTTTTCACCGGAAAAATGCATAAACTATTTCCGCGATTCAAACTCGTGCTCTTAAGGGTAGGAAGCCAGTGCCTTAGCGACCTCACCAACCCGATTCCTGAACATCTTTAAAAAATACAATCGCTGTTTTACCAGTTTTGTGAACGATCGAGGCGTATCATGGAGGTTATCTTCAGTTTGAGCGATCGTAATTGTGCTTGTGTTTGGGAGTTGGCATGGTGGTGAGCACTCGGGGTTAGATTCCAAAGAATCTTTTCGCCTCTGCGGTGATTTGAACCCTGTCCCCCGGGATGGAAAGCAATTTATCGGGCGAATACACTAACCTAACCACCACTCGAAATGATTCGACCCATTGAGGAGGAAGAATATCACCCGTAAGGCCGACATCTGACCATCCCGCCCTCCCTCATCCTATTCTTCCTCTGTACCTCGCCCCGACAAGCAATTGACGTCGGAATCTACTTGTGCGCCTGGAGAGTGGACGGGAGGAAGGTCGTTCGGGTAGGCGAATGCAAGGGGTGGAGATGAGAGGTATGAACACGGTGCGACTGTGTGCAGGGAGATTATACTAAAGAAGTGAACAGATGGAACCATAAGTTACGATAGAATTGGGAGAGTACATAAGCCCTTAAAACGATCAAACCATATTCGAAGGATCAGTTGTGCAATTTATATGCTGTAAACATAGATTTTACTAGCAAAATTTCCACGGTCTCGTTATTATTTGACTTTCAAATACCAATTGAAAACAGTCTGCAAGATAGCACTGTACTATTTTTTTAATTTACGAATTGCATGTGATAGCAGTATGAGGTGGAACGTCTTTCGATGAAAAAATCATGCTGAACTTTCGTGCGGGCGTTTAACCTATGGTAGAGAAAAATTGAGCAAGGACCATTGGTTTGCACTTTAATTCGTGTGTGTGAAACCGAGATTGGAAACGGAAGAGCCTAATTTTAAAGCGTTCATAATAGAGGTGTTATAAATTCGACTGACTTACTCTGCAGTATTTTTCAACCTTTGAACATTCAGTCAGAAACTATTTGCTCCTGCTCTGAGAATTCTGGAAAAACGACGGGAAAAATCCGACCAATCGGAGCCAACCTGACAAAAATGGCGGGAAAATGACCGAATGTCACTATATAAATATCGGACCATTCTGCCGAAAAATCATTCACCCTGATGACGATGGCAGACTACGTCATCGAAACGTCGGTGCAATTTAACACCATTACCCGGCTGGAAACCCGAGAACTCTTCATTCTAAGCATTCGCCGGGAAAGACTCAGATCCTGCATTCTCCTGTGCTTGCGAGTAAACTTTAGAGCTTTCTTGGGAATCGCGTTATCGTACTATTGTGTGCCGACGCAAAAGTATGTGTGCGTAAATACTTGTTCAGCCTCGGACTTTGCTCTCGGAAAATATTTCTCTGTAGGAGCTATTCAAGGTGCTGTGATGAGCCCGATTATCGAAACTCGTCAACACCGACGAAAGACGATAAATAAAACTATAATAACAATAACTACGGCCAAAGAGTTGCAAACTGCATGGATAAAAAGTTAGCTTTTCACCCCACAGTAATGAAAAGTTGATATAATTTATGCTTGAACCCTATGGTGAAAATCATCAGAAATCGCCCAGGCGATGACCGGAATGTTCATTCTTATCCAATGCACTCCAGCACACGTCGTTCCATCGCCACCTTCACTCGTGTGCGCTGAGGTTTGCTTTTGCGTTCAGATCTAACTTACACACTTTGAGTGGAAAGCTGCCATTTGATATGTTTCATTTCGATTATTTTCAATTTGGGCCCCGTAGTTCCGGAGATACGGCACACACGTAGGTTACACTCCCCTTCCCCCCCCCTCTACAATCCCGCTCTCGTCCGCCTCCCGCCCCCCCACTCTCCGCCTTCGTGGGTGAGAGGGAGAGAATTAAAGCCGTAAAGCGAGGCGTAATTGGGGCTGCCACCGCGAGAGGTCGTTTTCTCCCCACGGGCGTAACTTTTCCGATATAACGGGGGGGGGGCGGGGGGAATGGGGGAGGGACTTCCTCCCAACCTTTCTCGATCCTTCCGTCGACCGTGTATGCGGGGCTTTGCTCGCCTGCCTCCTCTTCCTCGTTGCCCCTCGCACCGTGATGGCGGCGGCGGTTGCGGCTCTTATTATCGTCGGCATCTCTCCGGGGCATTTCTTCCTCCTCCTCTTCGTCCATTTCCCTCTCTCTCATCTCCTCATTTCTCTCCACACCTTGTTTCGTGGCTATAAAAACCTCCCTTCTCCTCCCACCCCTCCAGCTTATCCTCTCCCTCCCCCTCTCTCTCTCTTCTCCTACAACTCGGGGTGGAGGGTGGTGGAATCTGTTGGGCACGTCCAAACCGCTTTTGATAGCTTCGCCTCCCTCCCGCCTCCCCGTTCTTCCCTCCATCTTTCCCCTCTTTAAACCACTCCTCCTCCTCCGTTCAAAATCGTCGGAGCAGCATCTTTTCTCCCTCTCGCATCCCAAATGAATTTTCTGGAGGACGGGCGAGGCAAGAGAGGAGGGAGGAAGAAGGAAGAATACAAAAAAATGGTCGATAACGAGACCGCGTGAACGTTTTCGTGCGTGCATGTGTTTTGTTTTTCTTTGAATTTTTTTTCGTTTTATTTTGAACTTATTTTCCTTTCTCCATCTCTGTATCATTTTGCCTTTCCTAATTCTTCCGTTTTATCATTTTTATATAATTTTTCTATTGTCTCGTGCTTAACTTTTTTGTACTTTTCCTTACTCTCGATTACTCTTTCGTCTTCGCATTTTTTTGTCTTCATGACTTTTCCCTAGCCTGTCGCTTTCTTATTTTGTTTCCATGTATTCAACCACTTATTCTTATTGATGTTTATTTTTCAATTTGTTTTCCCTAACTTAATGTTGCGATACTGTTTCGTTATTATTTTTCACTTTCTCCGCCTTACAATTTGGAGAATTGACGTTTATCTTGCGTAATTTTTATTAAATATTCCGACTCATTTTTCTTATTTTTAAAACCTTTATTTCATTTTCTCCCTGTATTCTTATGCTCGCATGTCCTGCCAGGATTAAATTTTTTGCAGGTCGAGTTATAATTTTTTAAAATTTTTATATTCAACATGCCTCTCAGTTCCGTTCTACCCCTACTCATCCCTCTTCACTTTATCCACCCACGTACCTACCTACCTACGTTCCTGCTGCCATTAATGTGCCATTTCGCGGCGTGCCTTTGCTTTTTTACGTGAGCAAGTTAGGAATGGACCGGATCGGAACTTGATCGTCGGTTGTTTTCATTTTTCCGCTTGTCGCCGGGAGAGGGGAATGGGATAGTTAAGGTGGGGGGAGAGAAGTCTGACCCCTTCCCTACCCCTCTTTTCCCCCCTCCGCAGGGGACCAAGAGGGAGACTGGCTGTCTGCGAAACGGCCGCGGCTGAGAGACCAGTAATGAGCCGGCTACTTCCAAGCCTTATCGTCGTCTGGGGAGTCGTAATTAATTAAGAAGAAGTCGTAATTGACGGTCGTGTTTCGGGTTTTTTTCACGTCAAGGGACACCTTCTTACGTCCTTCTCCTCTCCCAACTTTCCTGCTTCACTACCAACCCCGCGGCTCCTTAAACGTAATAGCAGAAGGAAGAAGGGAAGTCAGAGGAGGAAGATGAAGGAAGAAGGGGAAAGGGAGGAGAGGAACGGAAGAAGAACTTTTGCTCCGTCTCCGCAAAAGGTTTTCTCTGCTTGGTGGGTCTCGTCGCTCTCATCCTCTGTTTTGCCGTGTTTCCCTCGCGAGCGGGCTCACTGCCCATTAATTTTCTCTTGCGAGCGCCAATGCAAGGAGCCACGTCTCGAGTGTATTGAAGGAGATTCCGGCCGACGCAAATCCAATGCATTCCTGTCTGGCTAAGATCGCCCCGAAGCCTCATCCGCTCATTTATTCTTTACACCTACTCACCTGCCAGACCTAACCGCTATTTGACTTGGGTCACCTTAAATGAATTTGAATCGAATAGTGAAAATGTTGATAGGTATATCGAATATGATGCGCGCAATTATCTATTTGTTATTGAAAACTTATATTTAATGCGATTGGAAAAAATAAGATGAAGCAATCTGGAAATGAGAAAAGACAATTTTTTAATTATGGATTTCTTGGGGAAATCGTAAATCGTAAAAAGTAACCTCAAATTATAGATTTCAATTTCATGGGTCCCAATAAGGTGTTGCAACAATCTATTGGAATCTATACTGAAAACAAGCCTTGCACTTTGCCACAATTATTTATTAACATTTAAAGGTAATACGCATTTCGCAGCTTGCTGCATCTTCAGGTACAATTGTTTATATGTTATTTATTGATAGTTACGATAGTAACCACCGCTAAGGACCGGGGGTGCGGGGGGTTCCAAGGATTGTTTTCAATATGGATTCGAATTTCAAATACTTCCATGAAGTGACGCCTGATGGAGTAAAGTCTCTTGGAAAAGTCTAGAAAATATAATTAAGATGCGCAGTTTAAATGACAAGCTTTGAGTTAACTGACTACCTACTATTAAAATAGTACATTCATTGACCTCGACCATAATTTAGCCGCTAAGCGTGGAAGATTACCGGAGAGCTTAGCATGAATATATATAAAAGTGGAATTTATTCATTTCTTGCAAGCTTATGCGCTGGAATCTGGTGGCCTTGATATCGATCTAGGGATCTATGTTTCAACAAACTTCAGGAAATGAAACATTTTCCTCGAATTCATGGTAGAGATAGTTTTTCCTTGAAGGAAAGATCGAGAGGACTCTCTCGCAAGCACTGCTTACGTCAGACTTCGGGTAATTTTAAGGAAACCACTCTTTGAGTACGTCCAATTTCATTACCCATATTTTAATGCTCAGTTTCCATCGTCGCCACGTGGGAGTGTGGGCTTGTTCACGCGCATGCTCCCCCAATAAGACACGCCGACGAAGTTACGGAAGAGTCACGCACGCCTCGGGTGAGACAAGAGTGCAATGAATGAATCGCGTGCATCATACCTCAACTGTTTCCTCCTTCCTCGATAGCATGCAGATGCAACTCGCGCATGACGATTCACCCCACCTCGCGCTACCACTCAAATAAATTCCGTGTTTGTTTTTATTATCGCATCACCGGCGGTAATTATCGTCGTAAAACCCTTCCACTAACTCAAGTTTTCGTTTGAACAATCGAATAAATGGAAAAAAAACCGAGGTGTGAGTTATAACCTGGAGTGGCGTCGCGGCCGTTAAGTGGTGTCCCCCCCCCACCTCCCTCCTCTAATGTGACTAGCCGGGAATCCAGCATGCCCGGAGTCCTCTTTGATTGGCATTTATTAGTTTTTGCCCAGGATTACGTAAGGCGCCCATATTGCTTGCGACAAGGAGAGAGAGAGCGAGAGAGAAGCATGTAGTGCTTTGACGGCGTCATTGAATGTTTGCGAAATGGACTCTTAAAATGCAGTTCTCGTTGCAAATCCATTAGGCGCGCTTGTAATCCGGGATTAACTCTTGAGTCTGGGAGGTGGGGTCGCGGCGGTCACGGCGTAGCTGGGAATATTGTTATTTTTTTAATATTCATCTTCTTCTTCCGTCGTTGTCGTCGCAGCGTTGGTCGCTTTGTTGCTGTGGTTTCGACGGGGAAGAACCGGAGTGCGGCTGGTGGGAACCCATGCGATGAGAAAGTATTGCGGAGGAGGGAAGTGCGTCTTTTGTCATCGCGGTGGTGGTCTATGGAATATCCTCAACTACGCTGGAATGGAAGGGGGAAAAGAGTAAGGAGGAAAACATGAGTAGGAAGACAACGCTTAATCCTAGGCATCATGATCATTAGCGTTGAGAATGTCGCGTACTGTTCAGGAAACGAGTGGGCTCCCGTGAGGATACTCTTAGACTAAAAGGCATCAAAGTATGCACGTCGCATCGAAGTTTTTTGGGACTCAAACTAGCTCATGGTATATCATCCACACCTTTACCGTGGATTTTTTTACTGGATGAATTACGTAGTACAAACATTTGAGAGCAAGGAATCATATGAGCTACGAATTCATTACCTTTAAGTCCACACATACAATGCTCTGATTGAAATTCTCAAGTTGCACGTTATATGCACTTGTTTAAATTGGTTTACATCAGTGGAGCTACTGAACACAATACAAAATGTGTGACATTTCAGAGGTCCGATAATGCAACAAATGTATAATCTCAAGGGAGTTGTAAGGAAGAATTAAATTAGAGTTAATGAAGATATAAAGACCAGATGTACTTATTCATGAGCAAGGGATGCGTGGGGCTCTTATTAAAATCGATTGCAAATCAAAACACAGAGTATAATGGAGTCCAGCATAAAAAACAATTGCTTTTCAATCCTTGGTCACGGCGATGCTCCTCCAACTTGGCACAGCGCCTACTTAATATCGAAAGATATCTTTCGCGCGGAAGGTCAAGTACAAGTGTTGCTACTTACTGCTGAGCACTATGCTCTATGTGCGAGGATCTTCCCGCAGAAAAATGCTTTCTAAAATATCTCATTCGTTGAGACTTTGCTCTTCTTAACGTTGCATTCTTTGATTGCGTATTATGCTCTTTTGCTTTTCTATACTTTATTAACTCCGAGAAATGATTATTTTGCGGCAACCTTGAACGACGAAACTATTGCATACTTGAATAGTTCATTTTATCTCCGTTAACGAATGGACATTTCATGAGACAATAGTTCAACTACTCGTTAATTACGATGGAAAAATAGAATCGATTCAGAATCGCCAGATAAAATGTATTCATACTTTTTGGCAGCATGTGGAGAGACTAATTGTCCAATGTAGATCTGCAAGACTACCCAAAACCATTGACAATACTTCTGAAGAAGATGCCTCCAAGTAACCTCGGAAGGGTGAAAGCTGTAGGATCTAAAACAAGGTGGTAGACGGTGGAGAATGATGACTCTGAATTAATGTTTACGTAATTTCAATCATATCTGCATCATTTAAAGCGTAACTTTCTCTACTCCACCATTCACCTGTAGTGCGAGTCGGGAAAAAATTCGTGGTCCACTTGTGGCTCTGAGGGAAAATTGATAGTAAAAATAAACCTATTATAGTTGCATTGAGAAGATTTCAATCTCATAGTGAGGATTGTTTCTTCATCTTTTGAAGATGTAATAATTAGATTTGAATGCTCCTGTGTATATTTTTTCATATCCCCCTAAACTTGGCATAATAGTCACCTCCTAATCCGACCGAAGTATTATTAACGGCTCACCAAATTGTTGAACAAAATGTCGTCCGATAACTCTTAGATCTCTTTACACACTATCGAAATAACACAAGCCACCTCGGTAATCCTCTTAATCCTTTTCGTGTTGATTCTTTAAAATGTTTCACTGTCAAATAGTGAATATGAAGGCCTACGATGGCTGATTTTAAGTGTCAGGGAAATAAATACAATGAAATATTGCAATATTACTTTAAAGTACCCTTCTGTGGAATATACTTACGGATCTCGAAAAATTTAAATTACTCGGAGAGATTCCAATGGCTTTTCCGTCTCAAAATTTTCCTTTTCCACGTCAAAAACCCCAGACTCCAACGAAATAAGCCTTTATGGATTGGTGCAACAGCTGCGATCACGATGAAGTTGAAAATGGACGTGATATGAATTCCAACATTGAATTTATTGCTTCGCCACTTCTCAAACCTAACCCGTTTCCTCTGCTCCACCTCCGGGACAAATTGAGGAATATTTAAGTACCCCTAACAAGAGGAGATTCTTTTCCATCATTTCTTGATCCTTCCCTTTCACACTGAATCTTTTCGATCATTTCGACTCTCTCGTGCCTTCTTCGAAATGGGGACGAATGGGAGACCCGATCGGGTCAGGACTGCCTCTCGCAACAAAATACGGGGATGATCCGTCGTTGTTGGGGAGGGTATATCCCCCCCCCCACCGCATTCCCCGAAATGAGTTGAAGATAGCTCGGGGATGATGGGGCGAGTTCACAAATGATACTAGCTATTGAGTTCTACTGCAGGAGTCACTCCACTTAAGCTCGTCGACTAACAGTTATGCATCCATGCGTGTATTTTTTTCATGGGGACCCTGACTGCGAGGGTAAGGAGAATCATGTATCTGCCCTCCAGTGGGTGTATTATGTAAGTATCCTGCCCATCGTTTCTTGGTGAAAATTCGAGATCCACGTATTTTTAATGCGAAATTTTTTTCTGATTTTTCTGAGTCCGAAAATTATAAAGGGTTTTACTGGTAAATTTTTTCAGTTGTTTTCTCCCGAAATTTACGAAACCTTTTGCGCTTACAATCGAATCGAAATGTTTCATTCAATAATCTTAATCTATTCCTAAGTCAAATTTGAACCTATATTTTAAATTGAATCGTTCGCTTGCTAGTTGGACTTCAAAAATTCAACCAAAGGAAAATTTATCACAACTTTTTCAGTTGCACTTTGACACGATTCGAAATAACGCTCGACCGCGACTCGATCACTACGCAAGAAACTTTCGGTACGAATGATATATAATGACTCCTCTCCTCTACCCAAGAACGTTTCCCCGGAACTTCACCATTATTATAGTTGCATACACACTCACTATACCACGCACTGCTCCCTACTAGCTCCTTCTTTCTTCTCCCTCTCACTTCGTTACTCTATCTCTTTTTAAAAACATCCTCAAGGCGTCGAAATGATCCCCATACCATGACGCCTCTCAATCCTCGACAGCGTCCGCTAATGATAGGCCCGCCAACACCTCTTTTCGTCCCCTTCCCTCCCGCCTCACCCTTTCTCGGCCCTTCGATTCCTCCCCACGCAAACAACCGCGGGTCCACCTCGGGACGAAAGAGGGTGGAGTCTACAAACTCTTCCCCTCGCGCGCTCTGTCCCCTCTCGTGTTAATGCCCAAAACATATTCTCCTCTATTCCCTCTCCTTCTCCCGGTTGCTTCCTCACCTAACCTCTCTCCCATCCCTCCCATTCTCTCCCCGTTCTCTCACGCCTTTCCCTGTGGATAGCCCCGCTCATTAGAATCAAAGCAATTCGGATGCCTCAGTGTACTGATTTAAATCTTTAACTCTCTAAAGAAAGGTATGCCAATTCGGCTATAACCTTTGAAGTCATCTCAGCTCATTTACGGGTGCCAAATGTACCGAATACGAAGCAAAGAAAAAATTATAAAAATGCTCTGAAAAACTTGAAAAAGTTTTAACATTGTTCTCATAGTCTCCGTTATTTTTTTGATGAGGGTAATAAAATGATCTCAACAGATTCTGGCGAGATATCGTGGAAGTTCAACATATTATAACAGAAACAACTATTGCACACTTACACAGGATATTTTAATGCGTACAACGCGTTTCAGCTAACAGAACCATCATAAGGTACGTACTAGACCAAGGTAAAAGTCCTGTACCTGATGATGGCTCTGTGAGCTGAAACGCGTCAAACTCATTAAAATATCCTGTGAAAAAGTGTAATTGTTGTTTTTGTTTGATAGGATAATAAAATGCTGATCGGCAATGAAAATTTTAGCCCACAAAGGGTAAAATTTTGTGACATTAACGGACACTCCCGCGTGAGTCAGGAGTTTAAAAAAGAAAAATTATTTGTCTGGTCTGGAGTTCGAACCCAGATCCCCCGATTCCTCGTTGTACAAACTTTCAATTTGTTGAAGGTAATCAACCGAGTAATAAAACTAGCTTCGTCCTAAATAAAGAGGAGCGCCATTTGCACAAACTCAAGCGCATGTATGCTTGGTGGCATCATTTGTCTCACTTGTGGGTGTACAATAAGACTGTTGAGCTGTATATTATTTCCATTCGAAGTAAATTGAATGGAGCAGGCTATGTGGGACGTATAAAACAGTAGGTAAGGAAAAAGCATGGGATGAATTTGGAAAGGACATAGTAAAGCCAAACTTTGCGGGGAAAAATGATAACCAGTTTAAGATAAAGTGCCAGTCACAAAAGACGAATGTAAAACAGTTCTCCTTCTTGAATAGGACCGTACGGGACTGGAACGACCTACTAGCAAAACTATTTGAGCCCTTCCCAAAAAAGTAATTAATTTTGGAAAATAGGCTGAAGAAGTAGAAGTCTATCAAGGTTTATATATTTTCTCGGCTGTTTGTATTGTTACCACCAGGCCAATGGTCTACTTGTAGGTAACAGCATGATTGTAATAATTAAAAAAATAAAAACTACTTCTTATGCTGATGAAGGTAGGTTTACTATGCCTTTCCTGGGAGCGTATTCTTATATTGGTCTTCGTGTTTACAGAGGATCAGACACCAGACATTACAAACGGATGTGGGGAGCTTTTGTGACCTTCTCGAGGCATTTTTACCCTAATCAGTCGGGATATCCATCTCGTTCGATTCTCGAGTCGACGCACCGAATCGATTCGATCCGCCGCGGACCAAGCACGCGTGCTCGAGAGGCGTCTTTACGACGCTTTAAACGAAGCGCGCCGTTGCAATCGGTTGGTCGGGGGCCGGGGGTGGGAGGGGGGGGGGGTCAGGACGGGTGAAAGGGGAAAGAAGAGAGTGGGAGGGGGGGGGTAGTGTATCCTGTGAAGCTTTTTATTGAATATCGATTGTGTGTTCGGTGAAGGAAGGGGGACGAGCAGAATGAAAAGAAAGAAAGAAAAAAGAAGAAATACGGTCGAAGGCGCTCTGCAGGTCGAAGGGACGGGAAGTCCTCGCGGACGAATCGGATTCAATTTGAAGGCGGAATGGAGAAATTCCGGGAAGAACAGGTGGACGGACGCGGTCGTTGCCGCAGGCGATGTCAGCAACGCGGAGCATCCTTGCGTCGAGGCGGGAAGGGAAGTAGTGAGTTAGGGAAAGTGGCCAATCGAGAATCTGATCGTGTGAAATTGCAGGTTAGATTTTTTTATATTTTTTGTCAAACACCCATTTTCATATCCCAAATAACTGACCAGTATATTGAAATTAAAGATTAAAAATTCAAATGACAATCTTGGGGCGATTCATAAGGTCCTATAAGATAAAACAATGAAAGGAACTAAATTGAAGTTCTTCCACTGAGAAATGGCAGTCCCAATAGTATTGTAATACGACGTCGGTACTCTTAAAGAGGGACAGGAAGAAAATCACATTAGCAGAAAAGTAATTCTTAAGAGCAGCTTAAGGACTTGCAATAAGAGACACGATCAGAAACGAAAACCATAGAAATAAAAATTGGAGAATATATATTCTACGAATTATTCAATAAATTTCAGTCAAAGCTTTGATGTCAAATTTAAGTCTTTGAATACAGGGAACTTTCACTCTTTCGACGAGAATTGCAATCCATCGCCTTGATACCAACTTTGATATGTGGTAAAAATTCGCTATGTCATCGCGTATGTGAATTATTATTCCTCTCAATCTCGAGCTTGTAAATGAGATGAAATTTATAAAGGACCGTAATTGAAAAGCATTGTATTCCTTTCTGAAAATTAAATGTCTCCAGATTATTGCTTCAGTTTCTAGAACTTAATAATTAGGGCAGAAAAAGGTATCAGTTCAAAAGTGAGAACCTTCGAACATAGAACTCGAATCTATGGTAATAACAAAACGTTGAAGTTATCAATGCTTTATTTATATCTGCGGCTGTTTTTTCGTGATAAGATATTCTTCCGGGTTCCAGTATTAAAGATGTCTTATCAAGCAAAAACTGTCCTAAAAAATTAATAAAATGAGGAAAGGCGCGATTTTTTTGTCATTACAGTGGATATCAATAACTTTCACCAAGCCTCATTTAAGCCATAAAATATATAATAATCGTACGGCGCATATTCTGTCTAAGTCAATACATCTCATCTTCGTTTATGCTGATTCTTTTCACTCAATGAATCGGTGAGACTAAGTGCATTACGGCCTTTGTAATGTACCAAGTTCCATCTCCTTCCGTCTCTCGTTCCCCTGAATTGTGAAACCTCTAAGTTATCTCCCTGATCCCGTCATATTGAAAATTTCCTTAGCTGGAAGTGGGTGAAAATCCAATCAGCCACCGGCTACGAACTTTAAATTGATCGCGCGGCGTGGAGACGAGGGGCGGTGGGGGAACAGGGCGAGATGGCCGCAAGCTTGAATACTGTGCCCGCCCCCGACTCCCACCGCCGCATGATCCCGGGGCGCGATTCGCCGGCGAGGGGGCCGGAGGACTGTTGGGAGAAAGAAAGAAGGGAGGGTCTACCCCCTCACAAATGGGGCTGCGAAAAGATGGTGGTGGAGGTGTTCCGATCCGTAGGCGAGATTGAGACGCTCATAATGCGTGTTCGCCATCTTATTTTTTTAAAGCCAAACCTGGCTCCTCGGGAGGTTCAAAGGCGTCGCTTTTAAAACTGGAAAACCCGCCAGAAGGCCCTTTATGCGGTCAATTGAGAATTGATAGTTCGCACGTAAATGCGCCGAGGTGCCAGTTTGAAAATTAAAAGGAAGGGGAAAAAACTAACCTAAATAGTAACACTGGTCACGCAACGGATTTTTAAAAAATAAAGAATAAGGATGAGCTTAAGTGATTGGGAATTAATTATCCATAAAACTTCTCCAGGAAAGCGCTTGGTGGAAGTCGTTCTCTGATCGTTATCTCGTAGCATTCCTCTCGTGATTTTCGTGAATGCTCCACGCGCTTGAACTCAAAATCACTTTCCAATAAAACGTGTGGGATGGTAATTATTTCTCATGGGCGTGGTGAAGCAGGACTCATGCACGTTAGCAGCACATCAAAATGAACTTTTTCCTTTGTGGGAAGCATAACTTTACGCTCGTTTACTAATATGCTACAATTTGAGCGAGCGAATAAATAATATATGAATAATATTTTGTTGCACTAACCGTACGACGCATTTCATGTAATGGGTTCATAAGACCTGATCTTATGTAGAATACGCTAGTAATGGTTTAAATTGCTAAATTGTTCAACTTAATGAAATTTATCAATATCTATCTAAAATATTTATTGTATTTTTTGCCAGAATCCTAAGAGACAAATTTGCAAAATAAAATCTCCAAGCAAGCCATGTAAGATATGGTTGTACATTATTAATTCGCACTATTCTTCGTCAAAGGACATTTTATTACCTGAGGACAAAATAACAAGTCGCGTAATGTTGTATTAAAGTCAATGGAATATGCTCTTTTTCTATGCAAGGTATGTAACTCATAGTTTATTTTTTGTTTAAAGCTCAAACAGTCAAGCAGCAATAGATTTTAGAAAAATATATTTCATGTCTTATTTATGCCTTAAAGCGAATTCAGGTTGTCTTTGATGATGTTTTTATCGTCAGAATTAACCGATGTGCAATCACATTTGCCATAAAAACATGAATAAGTGTCTCTGATGTAATATATCCTCCTCTCTCGTTTTTCTCGTCAAAGTGGAGATTTATTTTTGCCTTCAGGCTCTGAAATTGCATAGTGGATTTCAAAGGAAATTGGCGAAGTATAAGAGATTTAATTTACGCGACAGAATGATGGCTCAAAGCCGCACACTTCTTTGAGCCAATTATGGATAAATTGCCTGTAAAACCAAGTATCACGGAAATCAGTGGGCGGAACGACTGAATTAATGACTGGGAAATATCTACTCGGAATTGCAAGTTGTGGCATCAAAGCAGCTCAAGAGAATCAGCAAAAGTGTCACACATAGTGGTGAGCGATCCTGCTCGAATAACCCATCAGCAAAATGCACACTGGTTTAATGGCAAAAATGTTCACAATATATGAAGTGTTTTCAACGTCATTTTTTGAATGGGAATGTCATACATAGAAAATATAAAATTATTTAAAAGTGCTCTCAAAGATTTTATGACCTTCAATCATTTACTGGATAAAGAGCTGATTGTTAATAGAAACCACAAAAAAGAAAATATGGTATCGATCAAGTCCACTTTCATCCTCCTGTATCCGAAAAAACAGCGCAAATTATATTAGATATGAGGGAAAGATATCCCGAACCGAATCGAAGAAAAAGAGCGCAGTCCTTCATTGGATGATGAATCATTTACGTTCATGAGTTCGAATGCCATTCTTACAGATTCACATAGACGTTGTACTGCGGCTTCAGCAAGTAAAGTAAATACTTGAAGAATGCCTAATATTTAATCAAGACTTGAATGTATAGTAAGAAGTTTTTAATGCATATATTTTGAAGATCATGTATATATTCATACCTCAATAAATTCTATTCTTCATTCACAATTAATTCTAGCAAACAAAAGTGCAGAAAAGAATAAAGTTCACAAAAATACGTATGTCGGCTATTGATTGACTGACAAATAAGCACAACACGTACATACTGGTCCGTGTGATTCACAGTAGAACTTATCGAAGTATATTTGTCTGGTTTTAAAATCCTGTTGCACACTCGATTTTGAAATGTATAAAAGTTTGTTCTATTAGGAAAACCCCACAAGGATATTCGCGGGAAAAATTACAGTCGAATTCTAATGATTATCTCGAGTGTTAAAATTTGGGTAGACCATTGTCTATGCAATTACCGAATAACTCATTGCAATGATTTGAATGTCATATTCAAATCGTAGCATCACGTGAAGTTTTCTGCTTAAACTATTTGACTCCAAAAATTGTTCGCTCGACATGTCTCTCAAGAGGAGACGAATAGCTTGTTATATATATTAAGCTAGTATATACAGTATGACAAGAAAGACACTTCAACGAGGCATCTCAAAATTAGCTGCATCAGCGCCACGTTTGGTTCCAAACGGAAGCGACGGGTAAGTCGCTCTCGCTTTGATCCGTCATAATAAGCGCTTCTCGGTACATCCACAGAAATTTCCCACTTTTATTTGGGGGCCATTCGAAGTACTCATTCCCCAGACCCACCCCCACAGAAGCAAGTAATAAGGCAGTCTGTTTCAGATATGTAGCATCGAGAGCATGAAAGGAAGCGCTCACGGTGTACCTCCGACGTCCGAGAATCCGCGGCGTTCACAGATCCATCGCGCTATGACGTCGGAGAGAATCGGTAAGGCGGCTAAAAATAAATTTCGTTTTATTTGTGATAAAATTTGCATTTTAATTTGCCATTAGTCTTCACATCGGACGGCGAGCTGTTGAACAAGGTGCTAAAACCTTTAAACCAGGCTCGTGAATTGGCAGGACGTAGGGCGGAGGCCTTCGACAGCAAGGAAGGCTTTAGTTTTTGAATGCCTCGTGAATAGCCGGCTGGAGTGTTGCTTTCGATGAGTTTTAAACTCCACCATTTAAGTCGGCAATTATCTCAAGCGCGTCAATAAAATTAACGAACCCGCGCGAATGAGTGGAAGATCCCAAAAGATAAACGCTTCGGCCCGGTTTGATCAATGTCTGGTTAAACATATTCGCGGTATGAGAAAAAATAGATACGCTTTTTCGTCGCTAAATTTTCAAAATCTATTGACTGACGTTGTGATGTACCACCCAAAATTCCTGCATCTCTAACCTCCAAATAAAATCAGCTTCTACATCAGCTAACAGTGAAGGCTAAACAGTCATTTCCAAACCGATCTTTATGAGTAGTATTCTCTTCAGCAAGAAGCCGGCACCAAAAAGATATTTATCATCCCCTCTGTCCACACTCGACACTTTCAGTCGCAGATCTTCAATTGGTAGGTAATTTTTATATTAGGCGAACTATAGAGGATTTTATTTGTACCAATATAGACTGTTGGATGAGTTCGTGTTTGCAGGATTTCTTAGTTATCAAGAGAGTGGTGGAGGGAAACCCAGCGCTAACCTATCTTAACAAAATGAGCCAATAGGTCAACAATTACACGGCCCATACGATATATTAGTGCAATTTTCGTACCTTCCATATTAAACTGCATATGGATCGATATTCCGTTATAAAATCTCCGCCGCAGCCAGGATTCGAGCCCGGTCACCCGAGGTGGAATTCCAGAGGAATATGTATGGTTATACTTCAGCCATCGCATCGCAACTCAATCATCCTTCGATCACGACCCGGAGATTTAGTTCCGTGGGTAACTCGGGGACGATGTGCCGTGGCGAAACTCGACCATAAGGACCTTACACTCGTACTCTACCATGGATCACGACTTGTTTTCGGCGGTGCCAAGTCTGAGGGTGGCAGCGGCAATCGGGCGCTCGGGCGAAGGTGAGGTCGTCAGCGGGTCCTCGGCCAGCCGTTCGGCCGTGGTTTGGCGGTCGCGATAGCGGCGGACCGGCCCTCGTCTCCCCGGTCGCCGAATGGTCTGCCCAAGGGTGGCCTGGGCGGCCGGCTCCGGAGGCGAGGAGGAGGAGGATCAACAGGTAGAAGCGGTGGCGAGCGGTGGCAACAGGTGTCCCCTCTCCTCACATATCGATTCCCGTGTCCGAGAGCTGGGGGAGGCTGCTCAAGGCAGCAAGCTCTCTCTCTCGAAAGTTCGTTAGGTGAGCCGGACACAAGTTGGGCCTAATGATCTAAGGACTCATGACACGGATCGAACAGGAAAAAGAATTACGATCAATCGTTATAGATGGTTGAAATCATTAATATCCACCAGGTAGGTGAAATGAGAATGGCAAACTTGGAGGAAGGTTAAGTTAGTGTAACCTGCTAAGTGCTGAACTTGCGAGTTGTGTACTAAAAGTTATCATCTTCACCATTTTCCAACGAACAGATGTGCCGGAAATATCCTACATATACGAATAAATACAACTACGACCTATGTCGAGGTTTACTTCTGAACGTGGGGTTTTCCAGTCAGGTGCATCGTTTATTTATATTAATTACATAAATACCAGGAAGTTCTCGTATATTTCTCGCTTAAAGAAATCCGATTAAACACGTTATTTTCAGAAAAAGCGAAATTTATGACTATTAGTTGAATTAGCCTTGAAAACATGCGATCTGAATTTTAATTCACTCAAGAATCTCTTTCCTATTCGGGAACATTTTAGGAAAAAGTGAGAGAGATTCAACTGAATAAGTTGAACTTCTTGAGGCGTTACTGAAAAAGGAGCAAAATACTAGAGGAGATACAAACATACGTCTTGTCCGAAAAACGTTTTTATACCGGCCATTGTTAAAACAATTTAATCTCCAATGATGACTGCTTGACAGATGTAAACCAGTTCGGCGTTAAATTTGTTGAGGACCAAACGAAGTATTTTCGGAATCCCATTGGTTTTCTTCTGAGGCAGGCCGCGATTCATAAATGATTATTGATAACAGTCAGTGCGTTTGATTGCGTTCTTTACGTGTATATTTTAAACCCTCTTTCTTCATTTTAGTTACTTTTGAATGATTTTGAAAATATCGGGGATACAAACTTAAAAGGGCATATTACTAAATAGCACGGTGATTAAATTGTGCCTGATTGTACTAGGTGCATTTTTATAAATAATTATTCCGATTCGAACGGCTGTGCGGGAACTTATTTGAATCACACCTGGCAGCGTCCTCGATTAAGCTTGCTTAAAGTTTGAAAGAACTCGAGGTAGGAATACGCATGTGCACGCATCCCGTAAACACATCAACTCCGACTGATGACCACATCCGCGCCTCGTCACGAATTTATCTGAAAGCAAATAGATATCGCCGAGAGTAAATATGGTGAGCGCCTTATAGATTTATCATGGGAGTTGTGTGATGGAAGAAAAATGTCCTCGTTGATCCATTCTGAGGTGAGCTCAAGAACTGTAAAATGAAGTGGAAGTTCTGCCGTCAAAAAAGTCATTAAGGCATTCAATCAGGATGGATCGACTCGGGCGGACTGGATTTCTTTCAACACCCTCCACGTGTCTGTGACTTGAAATCGGGCACATAGGGAGTGATGGACCATGAAGGAACTTGTCGTATCGTTAGAAACGGATGGGTTTTCATTCAAATCCATGAAATGATATCACCTGTTATACCTGTTGTCATTAAATCTTCGAAATTTAGTTTGCCTGGATGATGGCCAATACCCAGGTTTGTATGGACACGGTATTTACATATGTGCATGACCTTTGAAGCTAATACCTGCGTGAGTGTTAACGGTCTCCCTCCGATTCTTTTCGAATTATTTATTTTTCGATGATCTTGTAAAACAAAAGCGTTACGTGGGTTACCATAATTATATTTTTCAAACCATGTGAAACTCATGTAAGTATTATGTTATTTTATTGCGTGCCATGGAGATCACTCACGATCAATATCAATATGCTGGATTTCGTTTTAATCTACTGAAAACCAGAGAGTCATGTATTGATTTTCATGTCTTTTTCCATGACATGTGTACATATTTTGGCGTTTCTGCGCTTATTTGAGGGTATATAAATCATTCAATAGTGTTGTTTGTTATGAATATTATGTTCCCTATACAAGCCAAGGTAGTCTTTCTTTATCAGCACTTTTACGAATGATTTATTTAAATATTTACCTTTTGAATTACCTAAACACACTTTGGCCTCTGCTTGACTATTGCTAATTTACTTTATTGTTCACGTAACCATGCCTTTTGCTAGATAAGTTTCGTAATTGAAAATCGATATACCTAGGTCCAAATGGATTATAATGAAAGAAAAAAGGTAATGCTTTTGCAATGAAGAAAAAAAGACGTCGTGGAATGAAAAACATCGTGCATAGTCAGTTTATCAACATTATGGAACCATGTGTCTATTATTCAAATGTAATCAGTGGTTAATATTTTTCCCTGTGACGAACTTAAGATTACTGATGATTCGAACGACTAGGAACGTACTGTCATTTTATTCCGTAGAGGGTGCAGTTTATTAGATAATTATAAATAAAACGACTAACTGACACTAAGTTCAAGACGGAATGTTGCTCTTTAACCGTTGAGATGGGCGTATTTCAATGCTTATTACAATGGATAACTTAGTTATCAACATTAAATGTATTATTCACGACCTGAGTCTGGACTTCGTTGTCGAACAACGTCATTATTTCAATCCATGGCGTTCTAGTGCATTAACTAGAGTTAAATTTCAGCAACAAATGCTCATGGCTCTCACCTAGAATGACTGAGCATGAATTATTCTGCACGTCTTGTCAATAGAATGTTTCGGATATGCATTTGTGAACATAATGCTTTACTCGTACCATTCCCTGGAACGTTGTGTTATCAGCCATGTAATTTTCACGGAAACTACGCTGCGCTCGTATGAAAATCGGGAAATTATATGAAATGCTTATTTATATTACATCTACTTGGGTTTATGCGCTTTAAAGTGTCATAATTTAGATAATTTTACAGTTTTAATGCAGAGCATGCTGTACAAATGTTTGTGACCAATGAAAATGGGAAGATTTCATAGATATAGGAACGGGAATCTGATAGAGAATGTGCTGTCCTCTCTTTCGTAGCCAACCAATTTTTACAGCGCAAATACGACCAGATATATCTTTTGGCCAGCGGTCGTATCGAACACTAGTTAGTGATGGCAATCGTAGCTGTTTATCATCCTTGTAAGAGGTTGGTAAGCCTTTCAACGTTATCGATTACCCGTCGATAAAATCTTACCATTAAAGGTAGCACATCTAATGGCAACGGATTATTCATGTCCACGGTGTAAGACTACCAACCATCGTATAGTATTGGCGACTAGCGCAATACCCACTTGTTAGTGGCTAAATGGGATGAATCCGTTCTTGGGGCTTCAAAAAGCTTTTATTCTACATTTTACTCTTAAAAAAGCTAACCTGATAAAATGTTTCTGACATTAATATTCTCAGGGGAAGAGGTGAAATCAGTGATTTTCTAATGAGATAGGGCATGAGTTACAGGATTGAAACGAATCTTAACTTTCACTAGCAATAGGATTGAGGATATCTAGTAAAAGGATCCGTAACGCATACATATGTCAATCAACCGTTGAGATTATCATCTCGATGTAACTCAAGCAGCAGATATACTGTTAGCAACATTGGTTTTTCTTGAAGTGGCTAAATATGGGGTAAACCGGTATTTTTATGTAACTGCTTGCATTTACTAGCGTTTCAATCCATCTCAATGTAAATAAGATGTCGCTGGTGCATCAAAATAGCAGTTATTTCGCCATAATTATCCGTGATACGTTTTTCATAGGTTTTCCAATCATTAAATAATACTGAGTTAAAAATATAACTTAGCGTGACGCTCAGAATAAATATCCATAATAAATTAATTTTATCTACGAAATAATTTTTCTGCGTGTGGTACTGTCGTGATGTATGTAGTCGGTACAGTAATGAGGAATTTATAAATATTTAACAAACTGTACGGTTTCAGGGTGGATATTGTGAAAATTTTCCATGTTAGAAAAGAAAATCTATGCAAAATCCACTTAGAGAAAATTTAATACACGACCCGGGTTTCAACACATTATGTCATCTTCAGGTCATCTGAAGATATTACGAACATTACGAATATTTATTGTTTATGTGTGTTTATCAGTTGATGAAGACTATTTCAAACAGACATAGTCTAGTATTCTCTGTGGAATTTCGCAAAATTGTGCATTGCGGGTGACTCCGTAAAAGTGGAATTCAGTGGCTAGTCCCGGATAGCTCAAAATCGGACATAGTTTACTTTAATAACTGCTAATAATTGCTTACATTGACCCATTTGAAATTTTATTCTAATCCATCTGACATTCATATTTATTCTCAAGAATTATACGACGACTGAAATTCGGCGACCCTATTTTGGAACTTCGAGGGCCTACGATATCGATTATATGCGCACCTCTCGCTCATATCGCAGAGGAATTAAGGTGGGCACCCCTAGAGACTCGGAGGCTACACGCTAGGCTTAGGTTGCTTGAGAAATTCAGAACTGATGTTTTTCAGAGCGATACAGAGAATATTATCATAACTCCTCACTACATCTCTAGGGTTGAGAGATGCGATAAAATAAGAGAGATACACTACAGAACAGATAGGTATATACAAAAACTTTCTTTCCACGCACAATATACGATCACAATAAAAAATAACCTCCACTAAATACACTCCTTTGATAGATGTCACCATTTCACCTCCCAAAAACTTACATCTTTACACGGCAGGTGACCTAGAACCCCCTGACACACCCCCATGCGGCGGCTCGCAGGGTATTATGTAGATATTCCTCGCAGATATCTACTCTGTCATGAGTTCAATCTCAATGCACCGCTATTACATAATATTCGCAAATAAACAGTGAAGATATAACTGAATTTTCATTTCAACTTAATCGTTGATTTTCCTCATCAAGTTGCGAGTTTCAATCGCTTGCTTTCCTGTTCATGCCTGCGATGGAGCTTCTCGCTATCTATTTGAAAAATTATTCTTAACGATTTTTGATATAATTTCGGTGGCTATAATTGACTGAAATTTTCCAGCAGAAAAAAATTGGGTGGAATTAGAAAAAAATCTATATCAAAGGAAATAAATGTTTCTCAACTTAACTTCAGCTCTATTTGCCCTATCGAAGGGAGAATATAATAAAAAGGCTTAAGATTTTGCAATTGAAATACATACTTTGTGAGCTCGTGTGAAATATCATGTTTCCGTTCATTTTTTTCTATTTTCCGTAATTTATATGCCTTTTCGCAATTTAATGAATAGTATTATTGCCAGACACGGTAGGCATACTGAACCTTATACTCTGTGTGTAGGCTTGTATTTTTTGAAAACACGGATCGTGATTTATCGCAGTGACAAGGCTATGGTTTATGAATAATGATCTCTCACGTGATGAATGATTACTATTTTCAAATAAATACCGACAATCCTACATTTGAGGAAGAACATGCTTTTACAATTTTTAAAAATATATGCCTCTACAGTGTCGCAATGTCATAGTCCACATTTTATTTCCAAGTCTGCCAGTGTGATGAAGTATTACCGCCGTTTACGGATCGCTGACTTTGCATGTTAAATAAGCCATAAATCAAAACCTTCAAGCATGATGATGCAAGGCGTGATAAATTTTACTCCGTCGGTTCAGTACTCATGCGATTCTAATTGAATCACCGGTGTGATGCACCGCATTTTTTCCTATTGCATTCGACCTAATTCTCTCGAACCTCATTCTACGTGAATTTTCATCGGAAAGATCATATGAACCTTAGTAAAAATTAGCACTTTCATCCCAGCAAATATTGCAACATGATTTTGACCCATCATTATATTGTATTCATAGCTTTTGTTATAGTTATAATGGATTGTCTGTGGGTACAGCTTGTTGATCCTAAACCTAGTGGTCATTCAGCGAATGGTATGACTAGTTTACTTGGTTACGACGTAATTTTTGATTGCTTCATGGAAGAACTTAAGGAATTACGGCTTTTCTCATAGTCTCCAGTAGTTTAGACTCTCCTAGAAGCATTGCAGAATTTAGTATTATTTGTATTAAGCTATTGCTCTTGCGTGTGTCAACCGTCAAATGACTTTCTCAGTAACAGTGAAATGTTTCGAAGACAAACTTCCTGTTGTGTTGGCTAAGACATTGGGACTTCACACTGCCCGCCGCATGCAAACAATGGGGGTATAAATCAATATTTCCGTCTTCATAAAGCCTCGGAGATCTTTGAGAAATTTCAGCTCGCCGGTGATGAGCAACGCCTTGTGATTACTCAACGGTCCATAGTCATGGATTTCTCGGATGGTTATGCGTTTAATATGGTAAGATTATCGCCGGTGGGTGGTGCTTTAGTCGGCTTGCGCAAAGATCGAGAGACCGCAGGGGTTATGATGTGACGATTCGAGTTGAGCGGAATCAACAGACATTTTCTTCATCGCTCCTAGCTCTTCTTTATCCCAAGGTCGCTGTTAGGTTTCAACATATGGTACCGTGAAATCATGGCATACTGCGGGGATAATTTATTTTTTCGCTCTGCGCAAGCGAAAAACATTTTTAAATTTATTTCTAAGGTGTGCCCGAATCAGTTAAATTGAAGGAAATCAATTACCAATTAGGATTAATTCATAAATAATGTAATTTTTCGTCAACCTCGTGATTTAAGTTTAAATTAAAAGACAAATACTACATATTGACATCTACATACGACTGACAAAGAGTAAAAATTACTAAATACCTGTTACTACATGCGCGTTGCTATTGTTTATAATTAGTTACATTACTCACTCGTTAGCACTTGAAGAAAGAGCAACATACTAATTAAAGAAATAGAAAATACAACCTGAAATCTCCTGCGAATCTAGGCGTAGAAATTAATTTAGTGTAACTGTGATCTCCATCACATTTGAAAGCGGACTAAATAAGGCCAGTATTCCTATTATTACGTGTGCCTTCTGGACGGACAATATTATTTGTGAGGATGTAAAGGAGAGAGTGCGTAAGATAAAACCTGAAGGGGAGTGTAGCGGTGTACGGACCAGAAACGTTGTCTCTCAGGTAGGAGGATGGGAATAGACTGCAGGCGTTTGAGATGCGGGTTTGGAGGTTTAAGACACATGAGGGTAAATTCATACGAGGAAGTGCTCGGAATTGCGGAGGAGAGAGGAAAATACTTGAGGAAATTAGGAGAGGGCAAAGCTGGTGGTTGGAATAGCTGAGGAATTTTGGGTTAGCTGAGCAATGAAATAACATTTGGAGATATGGGTCTTAAGTTGTTAAAGAGTATTAATGATTTTATTACTTTCGTCGAAACAGCTTTACCGGTGAATCTCCCGTAATGAGAATAATATTTTTTTCCTGAGTGAAGAAAAAATATAGTTTCACGTGCCTGAAATTCTTCGTAATCGAATAAATATACTCAAATCAGTCTCTAGCTTGTCTAATCATTGCACGCCGTAAGGTGAAAATGTCTTCATAACTGAAGCAGTCTCGTACATTGGTTAACTTAGATCTCCCCAAGCATCGATTGACGCATTTTCTCGCAATGCACTCCCACGCCCAGGTGAGCAGGAATCAGGTGACAAAGAAACGTTTTCTCTCATCGATATTATTTGGTTCCCGTTATCTTCTTTCAGCCACCCGTGGAATTATTTAGGGATTCGCACACGACTCACTATTCGCAGAATCCCCCAGCACTGTAGCGACGAGCCAGTAAAAACGATTACACGGCTCCACTTAAAAGGCCTCCTCGAAGAGTTTAGTCAGTCACCTTGCAATCAGATAACAGGCCCGGCGTCAAAACGCTCCCGCGACGGCAGGCAGATAGAGAACACATGTTTACATAACATTGCTTGAATAACCTCCAGGAACTCTCGGCGCTGTGTGCCTCCAGTTTATTGGTTTATATCAAAACTATCGCGTGATTTATGGCCGTGTTTACCCGCCTCGGCTCTCGGGGGCGCGCTAACGGGACCGTCGTGTGGTGGAATCAACCCTGTGGGAAAGTGAAGGATGCGAATGCCCTCGTGGGATGCCCGTCAAGATGTGTCGATTTGCGCTCGATTCCACGCACAGTGTGCGATGAAGAGACATCAACTCTAACACATCGACCGGAGGCCCCGCTTGAGTATTCTGCTCGGGATTTGTCAAATCTGTCCTTGTGAATCGCCTTCATCAACTCCTCCAACCAAGGAAAAAGGGTGTTTTAGCGAGATCTTTTACTAGTCATACTAGAAACCATATTAGAATTTGATTTTATGATTTCAGGATCTGCAAGACACCTGAAATAAATATTTTTTTCCGGAGTGAATAAAAAATATAGTTTCATGTGCCTGAAATTCTTCGTAATCGAATAAATATACTCAAATCAGTCTCTAGCTTGACTAATCATTGAACGCCGCAAGGTGAAAATGTCTTCATAACTGAAGGCTTTTTTGCTATTCAGTTATAATTATTGCAGTAG
Organism: Ceriagrion tenellum; assembly: GCA_963169105.1. Taxonomy (NCBI): domain Eukaryota; kingdom Metazoa; phylum Arthropoda; class Insecta; order Odonata; family Coenagrionidae; genus Ceriagrion; species Ceriagrion tenellum. The sequence goes on along the minus strand of OY720632.1, from coordinate 129,486,190 downwards.
TTGATTTATTTCTTTCAATAGCTGCAAAAACACGTAAAACTACGCACTGCCAAATTTCTGACGAGATCAACGAGACAGAAATTCCTCATTTTTTAGGTCAATTTTCTATGTATGCCTACCATTTCCCGTGGAAAACAGTATGTATTTTTTGGAAAATATCTCGTACAAAATCGTGGACGGTGGCTAATATATTGTTATATTAGTATAGGTGCAATGTTTCCCTTTAAAATTAGTTCGATATTCAATTAATTCCATGATATGATGATTCTATGATATCTCTATCAAGCTACCCAAGGCCGGATCCCTCGTTCAGAAGTTTCGTCGACTGATTGAATCCATCTGTTTAAATTTTCGTGTAACAGTCAGCATTTATGGAAAATGCTTCATTCCGCGTCGTGAATCAGTATATCGGATTATTTATAGCAGCATACATTAATATGTTTTTCTGCATTTGCCCATCGGTCTGTAATCAAAACTGTTAAGCTTATTTTATTTGTCAAAACTATTTACCTTACGACATCTCGGCTTACTAGAGTAAAATATGCATTAAAGATTTCAATCGCGAGACGGTGAAAGGTAGAGTTTGGAGTTTGCAGGTCCTCCATCTAATCAATTAAGTATATACCACTGAAAAAATCCCTTTGACTCCTTTATTTAACCTCCCCTTACTTTCTTCCTTCAATGTAAATTAATTCAATTTCGCCCAAATTAGGGATTCAAACCGTAAGAAGAAAATCCGCGGGCCGGCGGGGGTCTGTTTTTTGACGAATTAAGCCAAAGAAATCTCCATTTAACGTGCCATGCGATGGATGGAGTATTATACTTTAAGAATTCTACTAAAACGCCCAAAAAATTGAAAAAATTTGAAAAACTTTCCACAGGACTCAAACCCTGCGTGGTAAGCTAGTTCCCGCATTCCACCAGCTATTCCTATCTTTTTCCAAATCCTTTCCAAGAATTTTTAAGCGGATAATTCTCCAAAATCCCACTTCAGTAGATCAATTTTCCCTTAAAAGACCCTCAAACGTTAGTCATATCCTGAGTGTATTCATTTCAACAAAACTAATGTCAGAGTGACTCCCTGTTGCATCCGTTGGTTGATGCCACCGTTTTTATTTAGTTCAGTAGTTCGCTCCATTTTTTCACGAGCTTCTTCAGTGGGCTACCATTATGGAAGCGGGAACGAATTTTGAAAGCCAATTTCATGCTATTACGCATCACGCAAATATTACCAAGAATCGGTCATGCTCGGCGTACGCGATTGTGTCTGCGACAAGGTCCTCTCTCCTTTGTCCATTGTGCCTCGACTGAAATTATATCGGTTACGTCACCTTCTTTGACGCGATGCAAGCTAAAATATCGACCAAAGTCGCAATTAAGGCTTTATAAATGGCTGAGAGGTATTCATAAAATCAAGAAATTTTCTCTTCTTTATTCCATGCTGAAGTATGGACAATGATATATTTAAAGTAGTACATGCAATTCAATACTTTAACCTCCGTTGTGCTTGAAACTTTATCAACAAAATTTTTTTTCTTGTGATATTATTGAATCAGTTACTATTTCAACGGTTATTAATCCACTTAATACTTGTTTGCTGAAGATGCGTAGGGCCATAAACTATTTTAACTCCCAGGGCTTGTCACAGGTATTAAATTTCAAAACAGGATTTTTCTTGGAATTCCGTAATTGCCCATCTTTAGTTAGTGTGTCGCGCTTAAGTTTATGGAACCTGCAATAAATTTAGGGCAACCATCTTTGAAGTCTATTTGTTCACATGAATACAATTGCGTTTTCCTTAGCCTTAACTTTCTGAGTCTACATTGGATTTGCTTTTGGTTTAATGATATTAAATTTGGCTGAAGGCATTCTGGTGAAGGTGGAGGAAACGTGAATAGACTATCTGTTGGCGATTTCTGTTAAAGGCTTCATTCTTTTTTCATGGAAAGTACCTGTTACTACACTCCAAATTTAGTTGAAAAATCCTTATATACTCAGCTCTAAATAGAACTCTTCATATTTAGACAGATCGCTGTTATTTACAGCCTTATAGACTTTCCAGTGACTCATAATGGTACGAAAGAGTATTATGGAAGAGAGAAAGGAACGAGAAACTCAATAGAATCCACTTCGACCTCGTCAATTTCATTGTCGTTTAAAAATTCTTCAAGCAACGATTGTGTTTTTTTCTATTCTAATTCGTTTTTATTCCATCCCGGGTATGAGGCAGTGTCCTTTATGCACTGCGTTAACTCTGCGCAAATTACAATATTTTAAAAAATCACGCAAAAGAATTTCAATAAATTATAAACAATTTTAGAAATATTTAATATTACCAATGCCAATCGAAATTACAGAATGGAGGTGTAGTCATAGAATTGACGTTCACTGAGATTCTGTCGAAAAATTCAGTGAGCAACTTAAAGTGTATTTCTTGAGCACATGAAATTAGTGGTCGTATATTTGGAGTGATGAGTTTGTAATTATTTACTTTTCCAACCAACCTCCCCTGACTGTTTTTGCTTTTCGTTATGTTTCGTCCGTTCAGTGTTAATCTGATAAAATAAGAGGCCAACTAGCCCCAGAGAAAGTGTTCGGGCATATTATGCATCGTTCATGACAAATATTTGATGTGATGTGCCTACGTGCCTTTACATAGTCGTAAGTCCACAGAAGTACTCACGCATATATTTGAATAAATATATGAACCTCCGCGTATGGCTCTCTTGTTTACACCCTGATTTTACCAAGCTGAAGGACAAAAGTGATTCGATGAATGATATTCCCCTGGGATGATTCGAACCAAGAGAAGTAGAGGCTAGTGAATGACATGGCTGAAATTTTTATCTCTCCTCAGGAGTAGGGAGAGTGGGTAGAAGACGAAACAGAGAGACGCCAAAAAGTACTCGGTCAGCGCGAAAGGCGAATTCCATCGTCCTCTCATCGGACCGCAGTGATATGAACCACGACGAGAGAGAATTCATTCCGTCCCCGATCGCCCGTCCGCTTTGTGTTTACGCGTTCCCTCCTCCCCGCTCTGTGTCCCCCTCCCCCAGCTAACCGACTGGATATTGTGTTATCTTTTGGCACGTACGAAGCGGGAGAGGTCCCCTCTGTTGGTTGTGGATGTTGGGGATTCGATTAGCTCTTATCAAGGCGTGCGTCTGCTCTCGACCCCGCACGGACGATGTGAATGGAATCGCGGGCCACGGGGGGATCGGCGCGGGGCGCTGCTGACCTTTATAGCTCCCATTCGGCGCCCCGCGATCTCTGCGCGCGGTTCGTTAAAGAGCTGAAAAGCGTCACCCTAGTGCGGGCGATCTTTTGTCTCCCGTGCTCATCCTGTCTTCAAAGAGGACGAGGAAAATGAAACTGGAACTGGATTAGCCTCCCAATTAAAGTTCCCTACGGAACGAGTCACCGCGCCGGGACACGACGCCTATGCCGGCGAGGGCAGCCGTGATTGCGACGCTTATCCCACATGACAATGGCTTGTCCTTACCCGGCCTATATTTCTTCTCATTCGTTCATCCTCATATTATCTAGTACTGTTTTCAATTGACGTATTACGTAGCGTAATAGTATTATTTCTGAAAGTACACAAAATATAGAACCAAGCTCAATATTATATCCATCGTCAAGAGTAAAAGATGCAGAATGAAATGTCAAAAACGGCTGTGGTGCGATTCACGTGAGTTATAACAGATACCGTGCTGCGACAGCTGAGGGGAATACCCAATCCACTTTCTGCCGCATGCAACGAGGACAACAAGCAACTGTGACGAATTTGACGATCACCAAACTAAATTCGTACCGAAACCAAAGGTGCTTTCATAAACGACCTATGTTTCCATCATTGATGGACGTTACCCATGTTTGTACTCATTATCCCTCTTGGGTTGAAAGTGGGTGTCGGACATTTTCGGTCTTGCTATTCTGGGTTGGGTCCTCCGCGAACCGAAGAAGCGTGGACACGCGATACCGTGCGGTGACGCGTTGACTATAGGGATCAGGTTCCACAAATGAAAACGATATCAAACTCGACAGCGGGAGAGAGACACGATAACCGGGCGTGGTGAGAACACATGAGACGGACGACTACCGGTGTTTGTTGTCTTTATCTAAGTTTTTTTTCCAACGCGCATCCCGTTCCGTGGATCGCTTACGTCCATCCTCGATCGAAATCTGGGGCCGCATATGCTCCAGCGCGGTCGTCGCGAGGCTTCTCCCGTGTCCATGGGCGACGGAAAACAAGAAGCAGATTCTGTAGTCACCATGAGGTCCGACGGAAAGAGAGGACTTTTTTCCTCGCATTAAAAATCTAACGTATGCGCGTGGATCGAAAATCTCAGTTCTATTCATCTTATATTAATGACACAGCTGTCACCGATTTGCATATCAATTTGCATATTTTTTCAACTCCACATCGACTACGATTCATATATCTCATTCCGTATCTAATGTATATTTGACGTATCAATTTCGGGGCTTCAGTGATAAAAGTGCTATTGCAGGCTCTACATCTGGTAAAGACAACCCAAGGAAAATTGGCAAAAGGAGTCAGTGTATTAGACAAAACGTATGCCCCGTTAGTTTAACTCCACATTTTTTCCTGATATCCCCATTGCCATCTTCTCTTAATTGCTTTTAGAATGAACTGAATTTCTTTGATATTGTCCTTCCCTTCTTATTGTACGTACAGAGCGGAGAGGTTTGCCGCAAGTTCATTGTATGCCAAGATCATTAGCACCTTCTCATAGTGTTGATGACGGATTTTATTCCTCCGGAACTGATTTATGATGGACATAAAAGAGTCTACGGAAAGCCAAAGAATCAACATGAGATGGACGAATGGCATTGATTTACAACGTGAATGCACCACAAGGTCTAACGGAATCACTCGAGAATGTTCTAGATAAGCGCTCCACCCGAAATATGATCAGCCTATTGCCAGAAATACGCGTTTATAACGGATTTTCAAGTCTTGTTATATTTATTTTTAGGACCTAAAAAAAGATAATTTACTTTCGAGCTTTTATTTGCTGATTTCCAAAAGATGTTCAAAATATCTCTCTCATTGATAGCAAAAAATGCTTATGTCACCCATGACTAAATGGGGTTGTGCATACTTTGCTGTTTAAATAATTCGGGTCCCCATCTCTGGGGTAATGAAGAAAAGCACGAATTACGTGCCTTTAATATTTGATATTATAAAGGAGCGCACTTCCAAATCTAAAGATAAGAGAAATGAATTGAGCAGATACGAGGACGTTTGTATCTATGCAAGGTTTAATCGGAATAATATATCACCAGGACATGATTGTTTTACGAAGAGATAGTGGAGAAAAATTTTCTTTTGGTTTATGCAAGATAATTTATTTAAATTATTCAGGTTTCATAAATTACATCTGAGACTGTATCACTCTTCCAGCACACGGATTTGAAGCATTTGAATAAGCAAGTTAACAAGGTCATTCCCTTCACCAGCGTGAGTAAAACGACAGGTTGTAATGAAACTCTCAATGGCAGCGAAAGGATAAACGCATGAAAACCATGTTTCATTACCTCATTACGCAGTGTCGAAACATAATCGCACTCTTCACTCGTATCACTTTATCATACTACTGTCATAATTGACATAATGGACATCGGTATCTCGCCTGCATCTCAATCGTCCTCGTGTCATGAAAGGTAAATGGGTAATCTAACATGCACGTAATGATTTGGTGTGACAATCATTGCAAACAGCCCTGTCTATTGAGAGAATCCGTGTGTACACGAATCATGTGTACCTTAGATACTATCTCCGTTCGTAACATGCTGAAGAGAAATCATCTCCGTGGAGTCTAATAATCCATTCCCGTGGTAACACAGTGGAGTAAGTCGGGGTTCGCATGCCAGAACTGCGGATGTCGTGTGTTTTTGCGTCCTTACCTGTGTCATGAGCCTGTCCTCTCCGGTGCCTTCCTCGTCCTTGAACACTATGTCCGCGTTGTAGTTTGGTTCCAGGTCCCGGAACCTCGAGTCGGAGCGTGCGATTTTGCCCTCGGCGAGTCCGCTGGCCCCAAGGGTGTGTTCCGAAACGTTGGGGACATGCTGTTTGAACACGAGGGGCGTGAGTTTCCTTGGCCGGGGCCTCTTGCCCGCGCCCCTGCCGGGCCCGCACGCGGCCGCGGGCCCCACGGAGGCCAGGAGGACCAGAAGGAGGAGCACAAAGGCGACAAGGGGTGGCGGCAGAGACGGCGGTCGGGGCCAGGGCCGCCCCTCGCGGCCCCAGCGCCCCCACGGTCCCGGTCTCATCGCCGCCCGCCCCGCGTCGCCCCGCCCCAACTCAGCATCCCCGTCGGGCAGGCGGGCCCCGGGCAGGGCGCCCGAGACGAAGATGATGAGTGGCCGCTGGAGCAGAGACAACAGCGGGGGTTGCCTCGGCCGGGCCGATGCTGTTTGATGGGGAGGAGGGTCGTGGGACAACACAGGGGACTGGACACGAATACTGGAGCGCGTTGTGAGGGAGGGGTCCAGGTACGCCAGGGATGGGACAAATGAACTGCACCGCACAAAACCACAAGATAACACGATAGTTTGGGGAGGGATATCTTCTCCGAGGGGTCAGTTGCAAAAGATAGATGGAACACTTCCTGTGGACAACTCGATCGCGTGGAACTTTTTGATACTTCGGTAAATCTTGGGTACTCAAGTCCGGCACTGTTAATTTTTTCGCCCGGGCGAACCGACCGTCCTCGCCCGGGGAACCGTCGGTGTAGATGGCCGGTGTATCTCTAAGGGGAACCGAGGGTAGGGAAGGTGTTTGACGGACTCGTCTGGGTCGACTCTGGGGTCCTTTTCATGGGTTTGCGACCTCGGGTGGGTTTTTTCTGAGGGTCCGTCTCTTAGTCGCTCGGACACACGCGGGTGTTTCGCTCGTGACGGTCGTTGGAACAAGTGGTGTCGGTGAGCCGGGGGGGACTTCACGGCGGCCGCGGTCGTGTTTGTCGGAGGGGGGATGGGTGAAACGGAGGGGTAGAGGAGGTATCTACCTCCCCTACCTCCCTCTGTCTCTCTCTCCCTCTCTTCTCCCCCTCCCGCCTCTCGCTACCCTCCCCTCCGTCGGAGGCAGGTGAGAGAGAGGAAGGTGGCGGGAGGTCGGTGGCGGGGGGTGTCCCTCCTTGCTCCTTTCCCGTCTCCCCATTGGTCCTCCTTCGCCCCGCCCCCCTCCTCCCTCCCTCCCTACCTGCCTCTCCGCCTCCTCTCTCACCTTATGCCGTCTCCATCCCTCCTCCCTCTCCTTCAACCCTCCCACCCTATTCTTCTCCCCCCACTCCCTCCAAAATATATAGCCGAGGGCCATTCTCTCTCTCTCTCTCTCCTATTCCTCCCCCTCACCCTCCCTCTCTCGTGCTCCTCATCCCGCTCTTCCTTTGTGCTTCATCCTCCTCCGTGCTTCTCGCGGGCTGCAGAGGAATGGGGTCCGGCTCTGATCGCCCGCTGCACCACGGGAGCGTGAGATGTGTTTGGGTCCACCATCGAGTGTTCGCCCTCGAAAGTTCGACAGCCTCCGAATCGGGCTGTCGAACTCCAAAGACGTATAAAGAGAGCTGAAGATTTGTTTAGAAAAAATTAATTTTTATTAGCAGTTGGAGGTTATTGTTGAATTTAATACAATAGTTCAGTTTATTTATTCACTTAATGTCACAATATCATCAAAAAGGACTAAATCGTGTTTCCATGAGGCATTATTAAAGACAGTAAAGAACAAAATAACACTAAGCAATGAACAGGGATTCGAACCCTTGACCGCAAGGTGGGCAGGCAAGACATCCCGCCGCAACATCGGGCGAAAAAAAGATTAGAATGAATTGAAAAAAACAGTCAAATGGCTAAAAAGTGGTTAAATGATTCTTTGCCTTTGGTTTGAATGAATTAAGCTTTTTTAGGAGAGATGTCGGCTTTGAATAAAAAAACATAACCTTGAGCGGTAAATATGAGTATGATCTGCATTAATTTAATAAATTACTTTATTTGGGAAAGAGGTAAGGGTTTTTCAAAAAGAGAGGCAAAATTCAATCTCAAACCATGAACTGACTTACTCAAAATGGTTTTACAGATAACATGCTGAGTTTTTAGCGGGTATGTTGCAAACATTGTTTTTGAAAAATAACGATAATACAAAGGAATTTATTATGTAAACTAAGTATTTTTTTATTCTCTCAACCTACGTTATGCTTATAACTTTCCTGGTATTTGATCGTCCCTTTTAAAGAGGTGATTTGAAATTCCACGACAAATATAAGCTGCTGAGATTGCATGGAGGTGAAAAATACAGTGAAGTCACATGAGCGTTATCTGTTATAAGTCATGAATTAGCATGTTTCGCAGCAAAGGCATAGAAATTGTGAGAAAATCACTGGACCGTCAGACTATGGGGTTTCAATAGGTTTGGCTAATTTTTCTCATGACTTCAGAATGGAGGAGTCCAAACGAATACAAACACATGCTAGGAAGATATTTTGCATGTGCCAAAGTTTCTCCATAACAATGGGTCATTCTCTTGCCTACCATATCATTAAAGTTTGGAATTTATGTTTGTTGATGAATAATTAGAATGTTGGGTGTTGAATATAACATACTGGAAGAAAAAATTAATAACCAGCCAAAAAAAATTAATACACCCATTCCATGAACACAGCACGTACTATATATTTGTCCCTTCCGCAATGACTTAAACGATTTATACGCTTATTTAAACTTTATTTTGGGTTTTGATGTGTAATGCATGCCAATATTATGCGAAAATTAAGCTTAAGTTGGTTAATTGGGAATAATGAAGCACCCGGGAAATGTGTGTTACGCTACCGTTGCTACCCAGAAAAACTTGCTTTTCATAATGCGTGTTCTTCCGATAGTATCAACATTGAAGTGAATTTCATGCTTATGTATGCTTTATGTTAATGACTACGGTAGCGAATGAAAGTAAACTTGTGTCGGATGTAAATTGGCTATTAAAAATGAAATAATCTCCCTGGATTATTCATTGCGCCTCTGGTGTTTTTTTATTGGTTATAAATGAAAGTAAATGCTTTGAATCATCATTTTACGATTAATATCATCAAATAAATTCATTTATTACATTGACCGTAAAACGAAACTGCACTACAGAAGCAGAATTTGTGGAAAACATTGCCATTTAGATTTTTACAATGAGTATCAACTTGATACTATGATTGTAATTATCTTCTTCAGGGTCATCTATTGCTAAAGGTTGGTTTGGACGGAACTAAGAATACTTACTTTAGCAGCAGAAGCTCCTTGTTTCGGGAAAGTCTTTCAATCTCCAGCTCGGCCCATATCCTACCCCTATTCATCCCATCGTTCTTTCCCTACCCAACTTATCCAATATCCTCCCCGCTATCGCGAACTTTATTATCCATTCGCATCTCCTTACGATCTCCTTCCACTTATTCTGCTTCTCCTTATTCTTACTTTCGTCACCAATTATGCCGCACACTTCTTTGTTTATCATCCTTTAAGTCCATCGCTTAATTCTTCTCCTAACCAAAATCTCAAAAGCCTACAGCCTGCGCTCATCCCAATTAATCAGTCCACGTTTCCGCACCACGTAAGGCAGAACTTCACATTGAACTATTCAGGCTTTTCGTACATTCCTTAACTAGGACTGTGTGGGTAATTCTATTTGCAATCACCTTCGCTGATAATACTATTCCCCTCCTAATATCTTTACAACTATTCTCGACATGGCAATTGAGTTCAGGAATCAAATAATCATTGCGATTCGACTTAACCCAATCATCAACGTCTTAATCACATCCCTGAACTCACGGCAAAACGTTTTTCATTGAACATTTTTTTTTGTTTCGAGATGGTCATAAAGGCGGCTCTGAACTACCTTCGTACAAAACCCAACGCTGCAACATTGTGCTACTCCCAACCATTATCGTTCCACTTTGTTTGCGCCGACGTAGGGTAGAGAAAAAAGTAATGAAATGCTCTTGAGAACTCCCGGCGACGGCGATCATCACTTTATCCTCCGCGCATTTATTTGATGCCCGTGATCATCGCCGGGTGGTGTCGGAGGCACCGCCGCAGAGGTGCAGAGGACGCCCCTTCGAGAGGTGGAGGAGACTTTCTCACGTGGACCCGATCGGTGACCAGAAATCATGACGTCATAAACCAGCCCCAGAGGAATGTGAAGCCGGGGGAGAGTGCTAACCTCACTGCGTTTGCGGTTTCGGGCGAATTTCCCCCTCCCTAACCCCCCCTCTACTGCTCCTCCCCCTTTCCCCTCACGGAAACCGCAAACCCCACCCTCCTCCCTCTATCCCATCCACCTCCCCGACCCCCCTCACCCACCCCTGCGGTACTCGTTGCGTGATAGGTTGGTATATATATTTATACACGGCAAAGCCATACACTTTATGTGACGAAGTTCCCGGAGGTGATAAAAACCCGAAGCGCACTACTGCAGTGACAAAGGTCGTTCCGTCGGATTATACGAGCTAATGAATCAGAGAGTGGAGGTGACAAAATCCCTTTCTACGAACACTAAAAAAAAATCTTTCAATGGATGGCTTTTATGTGCATTGACACCCTAACGGACTCCCAGCTCTCATTCCGATGGGCTTAGTAATGAATTTTCACGCTAAGTGATCCTTTGAGACCTTGCATTTCGGCCACTGGATTTTTCTTTTCGTTTGCCATATTACGGAGTCGGCAAATGACGTCATTTTTGAATTATTAGTTGGGTGAGTAAACAGAATCGATGAGGTGAGCGGAAATGTGGGAGTGATGAAAAGAGGAAGTATGTGAGAAACGGATTCAAGGGAATAGTATAATATACGGAAGGCTTTGGAATATTCCCTGAAAGCTCGGGGAATAAAGAAAGGGACTTCAACGCAAAGGCATTCTACGAATTATTCGCTATTAAGTCTCCTATCCATTCACGAAAAACTGTTGTTTTAGGAAAATCAATTATCAATTATCTTCGCAGGCACAGTTTCCTATTTCACCACACCATTTCTTTCTTCTGCTCAGCATGCAACTTACCTTTCTAATCCCTTCATCTACATCTACTTATTACCCTGCAAACCACAACAAGGGTGTTTGACTTATAATAATAAAAAAAATTGTCTTTATCAGGAGCGAATTTAGGTCAATACAGTCCTCTCTTACAATTAACTCATTTGACGAACACAAACACCCATGTCCTGGACAGTGAATATTCTACACCGACGGGATTCGAACCCGCGACCCTTGGATCACTTGTTACCTACATGAACTGCAGTGGAGAAATTTGCTTTCATCAACAAGCACAACACTATCGGTATGCTACAAATGCTACAGAATTTTCTAGAATAATCAATAATGTAATTATGTAAACGTGGCACTAGAGTCATGCAGGAAAAATACAAAACATGGTGTTAGTACTTCTCTGGAAGATTTAGAAGCATGCATTAGGGTGCATATGAATTAATCAGATACGCTACCTGTAAACTAACCTACTTCAAAGTCTTAACGCAGCCGTTATGGTCTCTTATCGATCTCGGGAAAAACGACAATTTGAACCTTTCTGTTCTACAGTCCATTTCCCTTATTTTATTTTCATGATCTAATCTACTATAGTATGCTGGAGTTCGTAAGATATTGATAACTTCGACTGAAAATAAATCGGTATTGAATTTACGTAAAAGGCTGAGTCTAATTTTCAATCGACACGACGGTCTGAAAATGATTCCCATCCTAGTTGTTGCAAGACGTCAATAACACTATAGAGACTATCATACCCTTTACGTTAAATCCATTGCCTTTCTTCCTCTTCTACGCAGAGCAATATCCTTCCCTCTACAACCACCTTCAGCACCCCTTCGCCATGTATCACGTATTCCAACCATCTGTTCTGCCTCCATCTAAACCCCTCCATAAGTTTCTTCTCTTCACCCACCACACTCCCTCGTTCGTCTTCCTTTCCGCCTACGGCACTCTCTCCATCGCATCGCAAACGCCTGTAGTGGATTATCGTACTCTAATCTGAGACTACAGGTTTTTGTAATATGTAACTCCACGATGAAATCTTCGTGGTATTTTTTCAATTAACATTCAAGGTACCCTCATCACCTCTCCTGTCGGTGATCGCTTCTACCGTTAGCGCTATTCTACTTCTCACGTCATTGCTGCAATATCCCGTCCATGTACCTACTCCCCAAGTACCTAACGTATCCTACGCGTTATAGTTCGTGTTCCTCAACTTTTGTCGCCAGCCTCGCTTTTTTTGTCATAGAAAATCTCAGTAATTTAGATCTCTTATGATTAATCTTTATTCCGTATTTCACTCACTAATATTACAATGTTTTTACCTAGACTCAATCTTTTATGTAAATTGAAAACCAATTTTATTTTCTGACAAAGATGTTAATATCTTGCTCACTCCAGTATGCCACGGCAGATCAGAATAAGATAAAAAAACTAGGGAAATAGACTGCATAGCGTTCGTGTTTGAAATGTCGTTTAACCGCGTTGGATATGAGACCATATTGGCTGCCAATGAGACTTTGAGGTAAGTTAGTCGGCTGATTAGTTGATTTTCTCCCTAATACTCGTTTCTTAATCTGCCACGTAGAACTCACATCATGTTTTGCATGATCCCTTCATGACTCTTGCATGTCGTTAACGTATCAATTCGATAGTTTTTGTTGCATTGATAGGATATCTATAGTGTAGTGCATGTTGTTGATAGTTACTTTTACAATTAGTGCTTTTTGGTGATAAATCACCTCCTGCCAAATACAATTGCCGGGAAATATGTATATGTAGAAGCCTACAATCCCTCAGGGAAGTCACCTAACAAACGTCTGATTGACAATGGCGTTTGAAATATTGTTGGACTTCAGCTATACATCTCTTATAGCTCCCCTCCTTACTTCCCTTCCCTTCGCTGCTAACTACACATCTCGCCAATGTATGTCGGAAGTGCATGCGCCCGGGTGAACTTTGACCTAATTGTGTGATCCAGCCATCTCTTCCGGAATGTCAACTCCGAAAGTTGGCTCAGCACAAAGAATCCATCCGCTCCGTCTCAGTGCACGGACAATCAGCTTAAATGTTTGTTGCGTTAAGCACTTCGCCTCTTTCGGACGCAATACTTCGGCTCATTGATAAGTAGCCAGTTCCTCGACCTCTGTTTTCAACATTTGTCTGCCTTTTAGCTATGCATAGTTGACCAATGAGTCATGAAATCTCCTCATATTTGGTTAAGCCTGTATATTGGGATTCTTCACTTCACTCCAGTAAGTATGTAGAATAGAAAACGTAGCTAGTATAGATATCTATATAAATTATAATAATTAAACGTTTTGTCAAAAGCAAATTAACTGTATGAAGTTTATTATTATTTGACTATCCTCCTTTAGCTTTAAACTGTAAGATCTTATCAAAATATTTAAGTAGTTTCTCTAAGTTTGCCTTTTATGCTCTATCTAAGTTTGTTCTTTATTGAATTACTGAATCGACCTTTCTTATCCCCGCTCGGTTATAATAATCGCAACATAGCTTATTTGTTGGCTAGAGCACTGGCTTCCCTTTAAGGAGGGCCAGTTTTATTTATTTCAACTAAAACATAGAGTTTGGTATAATATCGAGGAAGCAAGTAAATGGTATCGGTTACTTGAATATGATTCTCAGCAAATTTTTCGTTTGTTCTTTCACTTCTCGAACGGGAATGATTATTGGTCAATATCACTTTTCTGAAATGTAATGCAGGACTAATTCAGGCTGTTACACGCCATTTTTTTTCACTGTGAATTTAAAGCTGTAGCCTCTTCAAAAATTTACTGAATGGATTTTTAAGCGATAAAACAGAAAGCACCAAAGGTTGAACTCGTCCCCCACGATTAGTCTCTTGCCGTAGAAATAGGCCCTCAACGCAATGACAGATTTAGCGATATCTCAATAAATATTATCAGAGGGAGAAGAGTATCTTCTTAAAGGTTTTAATTTCCTCCATGAGATCCTGAACAGATTAATGAAACCGCCATATGAATTTTTACATTTTATCAATTCTAGATTTAAGTAAGATAGTACAAATAAACGAAAGCCTGTCATGCCAGCCAGTGTGGTGTTCACTGTCCGGCATTATTACATTATACATACGTCTTCACTGATATCACGGGCACTCTATCGAAAGTCGATAATTATAGCAATATGTACTTCCATACTATGGGATTCTATCGTTAAGAGAAAAGTTTTTACCCGGGTGGAGCGCATGCTAATTATTCTCAAGATATTGGTGCCGTGCCGAACTCGAGTATCTTGCAGCTGTAAGAGTAGAGTTTTTGATAAGAGAGGTATTTTTTGTGCAAAGCTCCCCCAAGCAGTATTTCCGGAGCTTCTCATTTCAATGAGAAATACTTTTGACCAAATTAACCAATTTTACTTATTATATATTCTTCATTATATTCCATTTTTTTCTAAAGCCTGGTATACTACTCTCAACATTAATGGAATTAAAATGTTACGTCACCGTCTGGCTGTAGCTCCACATTCCAATATTGGCGATAAAGCTATAACCGACGCCCACGACTTAATTCTATTTTTCAAAAAAATCTTTCTCGTTGATCGTAATCATGTGTTGTGGAAGATTGAAAAGTTTAATTAGAAAATTGTGAGAGGAACCCTAGATGCTCTTTTTTAAAGTTTATTTTCCTCCCCCAAGCTATCTTTTATAATGAAGCTTACGTTTTCCTGTGATGATGGAATACTTGCCGTAAAATTCCACATTTTATTCCGTGATGTTTCTCTCAAACTAAGCGAGTTAGTTGGATAAAAAATTGATACTTATCTATTTTTGTGTTAAAAAATTCGATTACGTAATGCAGTGATCAGAACTTCGATCTAGTCTCATTTATTCAACGGAGCCTATTAAAAAACGCGATAATAATTAGTTTTCTCCATGCTGAGGTGTTCATTCACTTTTTTTGTTTCTGGAAATGGCGGAACCATCACTGGGTAAAACTTTTCCCACTCTTAACAAAACATTCATGACAAGTAAGACATTTTCATTTATTCAGCCAGTCTCAGTAATTTCACAGTCTCATTTTCTAACGAATTACGGATTCTCACCGGCATATTTCTTCCTCTTGGTATTCAATTATATCTCCATAATGTCCTTTGAAATTTCAAATAGCCAAGTATGAACGTGAACGCTCCAGCAAAATAACAACATAACTTTAATTTGAATTCCCATCGTTATTTTGAAAAACCACTTTTTTTGTGCTTCTATAATCATCGGCGATTGATTTTTGGAACGTGAGGAGGAACATCTTTTAATAATAAAATATTTTTAATTTCAAGGTTTTCAGACTTGATCAGTTACGAATATCTCATTACAAGAAAGAATAGACAAAGAGCTTACGCTTACGTAGAAGATTCAATTTGCCAGTATATCTTGTCGTTTTATCCCAATGTTTCTGTAAATCTGTTTGTTAGAGTTTTTTTTTTTTCAATTTTACCGTAAGTAATGTCACAAACTACCTCTAGGTGGTTGGCACTTGCCACTGCGCATCTGTTTTCGCGCATCTCTCACCGACCGCTCACTCGGCTCTGGCTCTCTCTCTCGCTCGCTTTCGATCTCTCTCATTGGAAAGCGATTTGAAAGGTCGACTCGTCTCATATTACGCTCATGCAGTCCACTACCTATTTGTGCTTTCTTGCAAAAAAATACTTTAAAGGAGTTATTGTGCCTTATTCTAAAGCAAGAACACTGTTTCATGGTAACCTCACCACAGGTTTTTTTCGTCGACGTTATTTGGAAGTTAAACCTCCTTATTCCGTAGAATTTGATTTTTCTTCTATATATTATTTTGGAGTAGTTAAACTTAATTATTACTATATGGCGCTCCAGAGCCCCGTAAAAATACTGTGATATCGGACAGTTCTTGTACTTAAATGCTTTCTTTGAAGCTTAATGTGTCCATCGATTGAGAAAATGGGTTTTCGTTACACTAGTGTATCAACAATGTATTTCTTGTTCTTGTTTATAAGTTTAAAATGGACCCGGAAGAGTTACTTTTTATTAATTTAATGTGGTCTTCAGAAGCCCTTTCAATGGATAAATAGCTCGGTGCAACTTTACAGTATGCTTGTAGATGTTTATTTCATCTTCTATGTCTCAAGTCTTCATGATCTATATATGGGAAGCCCAAAGTCGGTGAAAAACTGATATTAGTGAAAGGCGCTCAGATAGCCACGTTGAAACAATGGATGCCATAGAGATACATATTCATCAAGGGGGCTTCTGAAGACCACATTGAATTAATAAAAAGTAACTCTTCCGGGTCCATTTTAAACTTAAAAAAAGAATAGCAAATACATTTTTTATCTACTAATGTAACGTCAAACCATTTTTCCCACTCAAAGGATACATTTACAGTGCAACGGATGGAGTGCTACACTTGCAGTGCTCTCCACATTGTACCCAAGTTGAGATCGTGATGCATCTGAACAATCTCCACTGTTATCAAGACTCAAATCAATGCCTCCTGGATGGGAAGCCAATACCCTAGCTACTGTAATGCTAATATATTTACGTGGATGGGCCCTGTCGCTTGCCCCGCAGCCGCCATGCTAATGTTATGCGCCATGTATATGTAAATGTATGCAAAAATTACATCTGACCAGTGGAAAATGTAGTTTGGAACTTTTCTCAATGTCTCAGTCGCTTTTACTAAATATATAAAACTTAAAGTACGCGATGCTGATAAAGAATGAACATTTTACTAATAGTACATTCAGATCGGATGCCCCGATTATAACTCAATAAAAGCAATGTCTTACGATTTCAATTGAGCATGATAGCTAAGAAATACGTTATTAAGTAGTAAACTTAATGATTCGTAAATTGATAATAATGAGTATTATGCGCCGTATGTATTGTAATATCTATGATCTATATATTATTTCTTATCGTAAATTCCATATAAAGGTATTTTTTTTTAAATTCTACAAGGGTATTACTCTTTTCTATTGCATTTGTAATTACTACTCATGCATGGCGATTAAATTATCGTCCAGAGATAACCATAGAAAAAGTTACCCTGAGAACAACCAAAGATGGACAATATGAGCATGTCGAATGATTTTCGCTCTAAATAAAGCGCACAAGCGACCCTGCCAAGAGGCTACGATTGATAAGATAGCGAGAGATATGGTAAGTTCCGTGTTGAATGTCTTTGATTTCTGTGCTGTGCGGGAGAGATGGAAAGCCCTATGGTCCAATTCCTCTTTTGCCCCATTTGGTTAAAAAATCACGGTACGTAGTCTTGGCAGACAGCCATCGTGATAGCTAAAGATGTTGTCTTCCAATCTAGTTCAGTGTCTCGATTTTGGCGCCAGCAATCCGAAGGGAGGAATTCAGACGATATCTTCGAGCCCTTGAAACAGCAATCTCTGCCGGGGGACAATAGCTTTCACAGTCTCAGTGCGTCGGAGGTGTGATGAATCACTGATGGGACTGGCGGTCTGAGATACAGTGGCGTCACCGTTTTAATTCGGTGGTCGCCTCTGTTCGCACTGCACTACTGACCCTCGAAGGCCTCTTCATTTGTTTTCCTTACGACCACTGGAGGAATTATGGGCGTTATGTTAGATACTGGAACGGGAGGAGAGGAGATTGCGGTGGTGCTCGGTCGGGAAGTAGGGGCGCGCGAATTGAAAGAGGTCAAGGAGAACATCCTTTAACTGGAGATAAGTCAGTGTACTTAAGCATTCAATGTTCAACATAACAAAATGATTCCTGGTTTACATTCATTACATAACGCTTTCATTTATATACATTTTATGTCCGGTCATAGAAAATTCATTTTCCTGCTCAAATATGGAGAAACTTCAAAGCTTGGTCAATTCCCTCCAATCAGCGGTCATCGATCCACATATTGGTTCTCTGAGGCTCTCCACTCCCATATCCATTTAGCTTCGTTTTATTCCTTCATAGTTTTTCACTTTCGAGTCCTTCATAAATTTTCATATTTGATCAATCCTTATTATTCCTCGATAATTTTTCTCATTCATTCTTCCTTCCATTATTATTTTTGATAATGTAAAAAGATCGTCCGGTTATAGGGACGAAAAATTAAAATGGGTTTGATTAGGGATTTAAAAGTAAAACTCAGCATTGATTTTTTTCCTGAAATTCCGTTTTTGGATGACGCTCTATTCACCAAAATATATCTGCCATTGGTTGTTCCATCCTGAGATTGGTTGACTGCGGCCCTCCACCGTACCCTATCTAATGCTGGGTCCCTTACTTCCCGGTATCTCTTCCTATGTACTTTCCTCTTTATTGGTCCATAAACTTATTCCTTGGTCTTCCGCTGGGGGCTTTTCCCTTCATTTTATCTTCAATTATGTTCTTCACAAACCCACTGTGTCTCAGGATGTGTCCAATCAATCTTGCTCGTCTTTTTTCTGTGGTGTTCCATGTGGTCCTCTTCTCTTCTACTCTTCTGTACACTTCATCATTTCTTATTTTGTCTGTCCATTTAATCTCAGCATACTCCTCCAGCTCCATGTTTTGAAGGCTTCTAGTCTTTTCCGGTCAACTTTTCCAATGGTCAATGCTTCTGATCCATAGAGTGCCACATTCCACACGAAGGTTTTCACGTGCTGTTTCCTGGTTTGTAGTCCAATCGTCTTTGGACTACAAACCAGAGAACAGTATATGACATGTATCTGTATTCAACAATTTTCCTGTAAACTTTTTCTAGTGACGTTTTAGAAGATGAATATATTGCATGAACGATCATAGACATTTTGTTTGAATGTGCAAAAACGGGCTCAAGCTTTTAGTTCACTTTCTAGCTTTTGAAATGAGTCACAGATAGTTAATGCCCGGTGAGTAATCGCCTCTAACTGTAACAATTAAGTGGATTGGAGAGTACATTTTACATGTTGAATTTTCATAACAAGTGAAACAAATGCTATACTTTTTAAATTTTGACATTTATCTAGGGAAGAAAATTAGTGCATGGAATTTTCTCCTTGTCGTACGTATGTGCAGAAAGCTTTAATAATCTAAGCGATGAAGAGTGATAGCTATAGGTAGCAATTCATAAAACCCCACAATAACCAAATCAAAAAATCACTTTGTTGACTGAAGAAGTCTCGCCACATTTTGGGCCTTATAAACGGATTGTTACAGCAAGGAAAGTGAAGGATCGATTTCCCAAGGCTGTATGTGATATCTCATAAAGCCTTGAATTCCAAGTATTCAAGCATTTTAGAATTATTCTCTCTTGGAAAACTCAGTATACTGTTTACCACCTCTTATTCCTTGTGCTCACATGGTAGTTTCATGGTTATTGTTTTGTATGGAGCAGAATATAGTGCAGACCGGCTGCATGTGGATACCTATTTACCATTTTTTAGCTACTCATAACGACCTGAACATTGTATCTTTGAAATAATTTTCTTATATGTCTCTAAAGATGTGTTTATAACGAATTAGGAAACTTTTTTCGACTTTTTATATCGCTGATAAGTAATTAATTTTTCAAAGCAGCTAAACAATTCACCAAAGAAAATATTACGCACAACTTTAAAACTTTCTCGGGAAAAACATATTTAGACTTCTTATGAATGCCGATTTATCACCTCGGGGTTATCAATTTATTTTTGTCACATTAACCTACTTGTTCTTTTTTTACTGTTTCTTTCTTCTTCCTGTCAACATTTGACTTACTGATTCTTCTGGAACTGCCAGATCATGACTATCTGTCCAGTTCCTGTAATACGAGGTTAATTATAACGTTGGTTCAATTGCTCAAGATAGTCGTTCGTTCCAAACTCCGTTGTTACTGTTGTTGCTCTTTGTCTCAATTGTGGGCTCCATTGACGCACTTGGATTAGAAAATATGACTCGTCGCGTATTCGTAAAACGGTACTTTTTTACAATACCGCAAAACCGTAGAAAATGCTCGAGAGGTGTCTAGGAATGAGACTGCCTACTCCAACCAAATATGAGTAATTGGCAGGGAATTTGTTTAAATACGAGTCGGCTCTAAGAACACCCGATAAACTAACTTGTACATTGCACTTTCCGTTTCCTTCATTCGATATAATTTTTGAGAAAACAGTAAGGAGTTTGAAATTATGCCGGAAAACACGTTGGGCAATGAGCGGCTGACGTTAAGGGTAATTCAGTCTGTTATTCTGCTAAATTTTTATATATACCCTCTCGATAGCCAAAATGTCTTGGTGCGTATGTTTCTTTCAAATATACGTGAATGCAAAGAGGTTAGTGCGATCTCGACCGTTATTATTATAAAAGAGGTCTCTTCAGTCAAAAAATCTCCCGTCAGAAGTCGCCATACTATTGGGGATAAGGATACCAATGAAATGATTCACTCGGACTCGTGCAATGTTGAAGGAAATCCTACTTTTTTTATCTCCACGCCAAACCAGAACTTACATTTTATCATGCCGCATGCCACTGGATTGTGATTAATGTGAACCAAAAATGATAAGACCGCAAGAACTAATAATTATGATAAAATATTTTATTCTCCAAGGACCATATATACATGTAAGTAAGTAGGTATAGGATTGTCAAGGTGGTATACGTTGGAATAAATAAATTGCAAAGAATGTGTACATAAAAATGATAAATACAAAAAAATGAAACTGACAGTTTCATGCTTTATGATTGTCAGTTAGATATTCATTGAGTGAAAAGAAACTTTTGGTTAATAAAAACTGGATTAAATTCCTATTGAACATAGGCTAAGTTTTTGAGGCTAAAATATATTTCAGTAACCAACTGTAAACCTTTGTGCCCATCGCAGTGGTGCCGTTACAGGAGGTTCTTGATCTGTGGCTGTTTACATAGATGATATTATTGTTCCTTGTGCCGTAAGAATGAATGTCAATATTAACTTGCAAGAGATGAAGGTTGTTTTTTATAATGTTCTAAAGAAGCAGGTGTACTTCTCGCGTTTCATAGTTGATGAAGAATGATAAAGATGCCGGCGGAGGTTGAGGAAGAATGCGGTGGCAGTGGATGGACAGGGGACGATAATGAGGGAATAATGAGGTGCAAGTCCGTCGCCCAGGATTTATCTGCGGCGGCGATGGGAGCGGGCAAGGGGGAAGGGTTCCCCTCGGCCACCCATACCTCTCATGTGAGTGTGGAGGGCAAGAAAGATTCCATTTTCTCATCCCCTGTGAGTGTCCCCATTTCCATTCCCACCTTAAATCCATGCCACACACCCCCTCTCAGCTCCCTGAGTTATGTGAGGCCCTTGGACGAGATCGCAAGGCCGGATAGGGAGAGGGAGAGAGAGAGAGAGGAGGGGACTCCACCACGTCCACGTTTCTCGCCGATGCTGCTTCCGGGACGAGCAGATATGGTTCAACCCACAAACTCCTCTAGACACCCACTCCTCGCCCCCTTTTTTCTCGTTAATCTCCTACCTATATCCCAGCCGCTCCAGTTTCCTGCATAAAATCCTCCTTCTTACCCTTCGTTTGTTATTTTTTCTTTCTGTCCCTTAATACTTAATATACATGATATGCATTAAGAAATCCGTAATTATAATAAAAAGAAGAATTTTTGTAATTTCGCGTATTTCATCCATTACCAAAGTGTGGAAAGTTTTTATTTTGAGGAAAATTTTACTTTATTTATTACTGCTTCGAAATATTTCCTTTTTATGCATTATGTTGTTTTATGATTACTCAAAATGCGAACACTTTTTTGGCTCAATCAGCTTCGGTAAAACTGAGTTAATTTTCAAGATATACCTTTTTAGATACGTACTTTCATTCAAATCAGGGCTGAGTAATCGAGATACTGATCCAATTGATTTAAATTTTCAGTTTAGTCTAAGTATGCAAACAGTTTAAATGCACTTTATCTGAAAAATAATGAGATGCTTTACTCTTTGAACTGAATCAATTGGGTTAAAATATAAATTTAAGTCGCACAAAAACGAGGCTGGTAAAAAAAAAGACGATTTTCCTGTCATCCTCTACAATAGCAGGTAACATATAAGTGACAAAAATGGAGAGGTAGACGCTACAAATGAACTCTGGAGTTCTTCTACTGATCTACGGCCTCAACACCGACAGACTGTGCCCTTAACATGTTGGATCAGCTCTTCTAGAGTGTCCTTGCTCTCTCCTAATCAATTTATTTGTTATTTCTTTCCCCTAATAATTAAATATTTCTTTCCCCGCATAAAGCCATGTGGCGCTATGCTCAGTCAATACTCAGTCAATACTATTGACTGAGCATAGCGCCACATGGCTTTATGCGGGTTGCAGATTGATGTGAAGAAATAGATTTCTATTTCAAAGTATTATCCAGATCATGGCACATTGAGACAGAATGGTAACATCCGTATAGTTTGTGCCGATTTCGATACCAATTTCGTGCAATCGCTTGTTCAGAAACGCTTTTATAATTTAAGAGATATTTATTTCATCTGATTTTTCTATCGATTGACTTCTCCATGTTCTGGTTATATAATATAGGAAATGTATTTCTTATCTTGCGGCTATACTGCGGCTGAAATATGTAGTCAATCTTTGGAACCATTCATTGTGGCTTTGAAGAGTGTTCCGTGATAGTGTTGCGGTTTGCGGCTCGCTTGGCTCACCTGAAAATATATTTAGCGTTTAGGTATTTATTTTAGTATCCATCTTTTAGCATGGTACATTGGAAATTAGGCAAAAAATGAGACAAGTTGACAGCTGAATAGCCAGGTTGAAAATTTTGTTTTTTCCGCCAACAAAAAGAGGCCATGATGGTTGCCGTCAAGAGAATTATATTAGGTTTTTCGATGAGTTGTGTAGTCATTTGCTTGGTTTGCACTCTGATGCTTTATCTTCGTTGCTAAGCGGTACTAACAGCACATTTCGCATGCTTCTGACATACCTAAGAATATCTGTGCATATGCGTTACTGCAAAATACATCAAAACTCATAGTTTCTATTATATTTGTAATATTTAAAGTCGTGCATGTTTGTGAAAGTTTACCCTCGGACACATGTTTTTCGGTTATTTATAATGCATCTATTCTCGTGGTATCAATAACATTTGCAAAAAAAATGTGGTATATGTTGGTGAAATCTCACTCCCTGCTACATCTACATCTACGTCATACCCTGAAAGGCACCCAAAGGGTGTGTGGCAGGCGATGCTTCCACACCAGGCATGCATGAATTATGCGGCAGAACACCGAAATTACATTGAAACCAGCGTACTACACATGAAACGCGCCAATTAAAAATCTTCTAACCAAGAAACATTCTATCGTCAATCGTTCCAACATGCAAGGGATACAAATACTACTATTACAGATTCAAAATATCATGCATAAATAAAAACATCAGTATTTACATCATGCATATATAAGAACGTAGAGAATATAAAGAGAAAGATCTACAGTCCAGCTAATCTCACTATTCGCACTATTCATGACGACATTCACAGTTGTTATGGTCCCGAATGGTACGTGGAAAAAATGACATTTTACACCTACCGGTTCTACAATCTATCTCTCTAATTTTATTGGCGCCATCTAATCTGCCGTAGTACAAGGGGGTTAATAGTATGTTTTTTATGTCGTCAGAGAAATGTTTCTCCTGAAATTTAGTTAAGAGGTTAAGCTTATGATTTAATCTACGCTGTGATATCCCATTCCAATTCTTCTAACAATCCAGACACACTACTAAACTATTCGTAGCATCGTTTTACAAACCTAGCTCCTCTTCGCTGCTCGCGATCTAATTCCGATATCAACCCCACTTCAAATGGTTTGTACTTCAAAGAAGCACAAGTAATAGAACAAATTTTTTTAAGGCAGAAAAAACTATCAAAAATGAAACAAGGAAAGAGGTAACTGGTGACTAAACTAAATAGATCTAAATAAAAGATTTTTGGGAATCACGATCGTGTACAAAATTTTCACGGAAGATGAGGTTATATAAGATACCCCTTAGTAATCACCCCCAGCCAAACAACTTTGAGGTGGCTGGCAGAGTAACATGTAGATGTCACCCAGAAAGTTTCCAACACCATTAAGAATTGAAATGGTGCGTTCGACTGCTACACTCCATGGTGGGAAATAGTAGGCACTAGACAGATGCCGATGCGTCATAGAAAAATGTGAGCATCTGCCTCAAGTGAATAGAACATGTGTGTATTGTGGCATGAGGTGAATTTTCTGTTCTGGTAAGTGATGGTCAACTATTAAAGTAAGGCATGACTTCACTGAATGATACTTCTCGGTGTTAGGGAATATGTAGCATTTACGGTTAAACACAGTACTTGAACTCTTGGTCCTTTCCCTTCCCTGTTTCTCCCCCCACTCAGGCCCCTCGCCCCTTCCTTTTAGCCCCATACCCTTCCAGACCCTCCCACTTCGAAAGGGCATCAATCCGCTGTCTTGGCGTTACACTTGCAAACAAGACGTTTGGGGCGGTGGAGTGGGGAAGGCTTTCTAGTTTCGGTTCGCACCCACCCTTCTTCCACGCCTCTACAAAAGTGCTTCCAGGAAAAATACTCTTTTCGTTCTCGCCGAAGGAGACACCACGTGTTGCGACGTTCTTACGACAGCCAGGGAAAGACCCAAACCTCCCCCCCACACTCTTCGGCGCACTCACTTCCTGAAAAATGATGAGCAATCTTGGCTCGTGAGATCAATTCAGCTCCCAGAGGAGCGTATGCCGTGGGTCAGTCACAGTAAAATAACCGATTTACCTATGGGAGAAACCCCAATTTTCACAACGAAGCTCACTCTTACCACGGAATGTTAATTGCTCTCACCGATTTAGAGGTAAAAATGAACATCTACATCTACTTAATATCCCGAAAGCCATCACAAGGGTGTTTGGCAGGGGGTGAATTATCACCAACATAAACTAGAGTAAAGAAATCAACTTTCATTAACATGTACCAATGCATTGCACCATACTATGCGTATTACCATTTTTTTAGTACAATTACAATTAGGGGTATTTCATTCATTTTACAGTTACAAGTAGGCCATTGGCCTGGTGGTAACAATAGAAACAGTCGAGTAAAAGAATAAACCTTGTAGCCCTCTACTTCTTTAAACTATTTTTTTAATTCTTAATTTTTTGGAAATGGCTCAAATATTTTTGTTTGTAGGTCGTTCCAGTCCTGTATGGTCCTATTCAAGAAGGAGAACTTTTTTACATTTGTCCTTTGTGATCGGCCCTAGGAAACATATGGTATGCTTAAAATGCTACAGATACTAGTAAAATATTCTAATATGTAACTATATAAACGTGACACAAGAGTCATGCAAGGGACTTGTAAAACTTGGGTTTAGCACTACTCGGCAGGTTTAGAAACATGCGTTCCGTGATTAAAAGGTTAATTTCTCATTTCACATGTGTCAGTAATTCTGTAATAAGTTTAGCATGTCAGGATGACTGTTTAGGTGTGAAAAGGAAACCGAATGTCACTGGGAAGATTAGAATTTGAGTTTGTATTATATAAGTTACCGTAATTAAAAATTATTTTACGTGACTCGCATGACTTTGTTTTCTGCGTGAATTAGTATTTCTTACTTATCCATTCAATATTAATATGTATTAGTTAGAAATTCGTAAAAGGATTAGTACCCTAACATGTGTACTGCATGCTTGTCAAAATACCGTAAGCCGGGATAGGGTAATATGGAATTACAATAACAAAAATTGCGAATCTGGAAGGAATTGACGGGCTAACGGAAGAGGTCGGTAGACGATGGCGGTTGGTTCATGTACTAGACACTAGTTGGCACAACCAGATAGTTCTTGACCCACAATTCCAAGGGTCACAAACAGTAGGTTACATCATCTTTGTCTTCAGCCTTATCACGATATCACTACATCATCGCCAAACCTCAGGTGCTCTGCCGTGCTTGTTAATAATATCGCTGACTAAGCATTTTCTTAGCTTAAGAAACTAATTGAGGGTAATAATCCAGTAAGAAATTGTAAATATATATTTTGCAGATTTTTAATTCCCAGAAAAATTTTTAAAATGTCGTTGGTGGAGTGAATGCGATACATCGACGCATAATGGTTAAATCATGTTTTCGTCAACCCTACTACTATCTTTCTGGATGTTTGGACTCCAAGAAAATCTGACAGCCGAAGGCATAGGGGTAAGTATTTTGGGATTGGCAAGGGGTGGTAGTTGCCCTCGCAATATTGTGAAGGGAAAAATTTTCATTTGCTAGCTCGGATGAACTCTCAAAAATGTCCACCATTATACATGAGTGTGGTGTCTATTCCGCTTGAGTAGAGTTAAGTGAAGAAATTCCCCCACTATGCGTTCCATTTTGGCGGGGACTACCCTGTTTTATGGCCCTTTCCCTGTGTTCCATCAAGTAAGCAAATTTTCCCTGGCTGACCCTGAAATTTATCTGAATGTCTCCGTATGTGTAGATCCGTTTTACATATCACGGAGGAATGCGACAAAGTGTGAGAGTTGTATATAAATTGAGATTCGCGAGAAATGAAATATTCTCGAAATCTCCAAATCGATGGTAACATGGATGACTGAAATGCATGGATAGGAGTCGATTTTTTTTCGGTTCTATGGAAAAGTTGGAGAAGTCTTTGATTTAAAAGAGATCTGTGTTAATAGAAAACTGTATAAAATTGTATCACTCACCCTCGAAGTTTGTGACTGGTTATTGAGAGAATACTACTTAATTGAAGGTAATATCCCATAAAGGTCTCAGTACCCTCTTGCTGGTAACGAAATTTGAACTTGGCAATCAAAGTTCACTAATACTGGTCGCCTAAATTTGTGATTGATTATTTGGCATTGTTATGGTAATTAAATAATTAAACAACTGTTCACCTTTACCTTATCTTTTGTAAACAAGGCCCCAAATTTAACTGGTTTTTATCCCTTTAACACTGGGAACTAGGGTTTTGGCAAATCAGAAAATGGAGACCTTATGAGAATCAGTTTTTCAATTTTCCTCTACATCTACTTATTACCCTGCAAGCCACCACAAGTGTGTTAGGCAGGGGGTGACTTATCACCAACATGAACTAGATTGAAGAGATTAACTTTCACCAACATGCACTACACTATCGATATGCTAAAAATGCTTCAAAAACTGCTAAAAAAATCTGTTATATAACAATGTAAACTAAACACAAGATTAATGCACGGAACATGCTAAGCATACTGTTAGCACTACTCAGCAGATTTAGAAACATGCATTAGGGCCAATATATCAGCTACACTACCTATCAACTAAACTACTTCAAAGTCTAAATGCAGCCATTATAATCTCTTATCGATCGCGGGAATAACGACATTTAAAACATTTCTCTTCTACAATCAATTTCCCTATTTTTTTTCTCTTGATCTGATCTACCGTAATACGTTGCAGTTTGTAAGATATTGAAAACTTCGTTTGAAAATAAATCGATTTTGAATTCACACAAAAGATTGAGTCTAATTTTCAATCGACGGTCTGAAAGCGATTCCCATCCAAGTTGCTGCAAGACGTCCGTAACACTAATAAGACTATCATTACGGCCTTTTACGTATCTTGCATATCTTCTCTGCACGTTCAGCACAGAATTTTTGGTGAAGCAGAACGTGACCCTTGTGATGAGTACTCAGTCAGGAAGAGGAAAATATGTTAGAAAGGTTGGATCGAGAATCACTCGAGAGTTCAGCACAGAATTCCTTCAATACCTCTGCCTAATCACCAATGCTTGACCCACCCTCACCGACCCTGAACTCAACGTTACCGTGTGCCGTCAAGTTTCGCTCCTTCCATGAAATCCCTTCCACGTACGTCACTTAATTTTACTTGAAAGTTTGTATTTTAAGACAGTAAATTTAAGAGAGTAAGACAATAAAAACCGTGAGACGGTATGTTTGGCCATTATGTATTCGAAATATAAAAATGTACAGCAACATACGTTAATATCAGCATTAAATGCCGTTTTTACCTCGATCGATCAGAACCATTAGAGCTGCTAATGAGACTTCGAAGTAAGTTAGTCAACAGATAGAGTATCTGATTAGTTATAGTGCTCCATAATGCTTGTTTCTTAATCTTCCACGTAGTACTAAGACCACGTTTCTCATGATCCCAGCATGAATAATTTACATAAATACAATAGATATTAATATTGTAAATGATCAGTTAACTTAGTCATTCCATGAAAGATTACTTCAAACGACCCAGATTTTGACGTGGCTCATCATCATCAGGTGAAAATAAAAATCAGAATAAACTCATGCGGAATAACTATGCCCTGATGACGATGGACGACTCGTTCATCGAAACGTCGGCAAAGATGGATAGTTTGACCCGGTGGAAAGCCCGAGTAACCTTTCATAACATCATATGACGGGAAAGCCTTAGATATTTCGGAATAACTAAGTTATCTCATCCATTACAATGTTAAATAAATTACACCAAGCCACATCGAGACAACGGAATTAATCCAATAGTTTCTGCAGCATTTTAACCGTACCTTTTTGTAGTATTCTACCGGTTAAGGTAGGTTTTATTGAATTTCAGAGAATCTCCTCCCATTTTGTACTTTTTTCAGGGGCCTAGCTCGCTATAAAATATCCTTTTTCGCCTTAACATACGATCTACCCTTCTTCATCCTATCCGTGAAACCTATCCTCCTTCTTCCCATTCCTCGCTTACCCAACATCCCTCCCTCTATCACATTCTTCAGCAATCCCTCACCCCTTGTTAAATCCTCCAGCCACCTACTCTGCCGGTCTCGAATTTCATTAAGAAGCTCCCTTTCCTCGCCCACCATCTCAAGCACTTCCTCCTTAGTCCTCCTCTACGTCCTCCTTACCTTCTCCATCCTTCTCCACACTCACATCTCCAATGCTTGAAGCCTATTCTCATCCTCCTTTCTGAAGGTCCACGTTTCTGCCCCACACAACACTACGCTCCATATCAAGCTCTTCACCGGCCTCTTCTTCACATCCTTACCAAAGGTCCCCGTCATCAGCTCCCTTTTATTACTAAACGTCTTCTTGGCTAGCGCTATTCTAAGACATACGGAAGATTATGGCGTACCTTTAGCGCAGTGCATGTCGGTGAAATATACTTTTACACTACGGTGCATGTTGGTGATAACTCTCACCCTGCCAAACACCCTCGAGGTGGCTTGCAGGGTAATATGTAGATGCGGTCCATGCCTGATGTGCATCCACCCTGTGCCGCAAACCCTTGAGGTAGCATGCAAGGTGCCGCGCGAGCGTAGACGTTGGCGAGACGGGTAGTGATGGGCACCCCCTCAGTGGTGGAGACGAGTGACGGGGTTGGGGGAGGGTGGGAGTGGTGCGTGGTGGTAAAAGGGGGGGGGAGGGGGTGAAGTTCGCGTGGGCGCATGGTGATCGTCAATCCGTGAGATACTTGTGTGAGAGGGGTCGGAGGGGTCGTGTCGCCGGGGTCGCCCTCCCACTCCTTATCCCTTGTTTGTCTGCCGAGCAAAAGGGGAACACGCGGGAGCAGGAATGTGTGCCATCGGTGGCGGCTGCGGGACGGAAGCCGTCGAGCCTGGTGATGTTGACGGTTGGAGGGGAGGGGAGGGCATTCAAATGCGAAGAGATCTCCAAGAGGGTGACTTATCACCAGCATACACTACACTGCAGAAATTAACTTTCTCCTACATGCACCACAATATTTGGTTTGAGAGGATTCCAATTCCAACAATTTTCATGGCCTCGAAACGCTGTCGAACTTTTCATTACAAGTCTGGGCAAATCCAAAGTAATAATTCTGTAGAAAATAAAAAATTTATCTGTAATATAACTACTTAAACATGAAACAATAGTCATGCAGGGAACATGCAAAACATGATGTTAACACTACTGGCAGATGTTAACACTACTGGCAGATGTTAACACTACTGGCAGAAGCATGCATTAGGGGGCATATGAATTAATCAGCTACACTACCTGTCAACTAAATAACTTCAAAGCCTTAACGCAGCCATTACGGTCTCTTATCGATCGCGGAGAAACGGCATTGAAAACCTGTCTGTTCTACAATCTGAACGTGGAAAATTACATTTGAAATCTGTTGGTTCGGCAGCCTACTTCCTTAATCTTATACCTGTGATTGTTTCTACCATAATGGCTTGGTAATATTATAGTTCGTTCTTAAGATGAAAAACCAGCACACAGTAATGCAGTCCATCATTAAACACGTCGTGCGACGCATAGGAAGAGAATTTTGTGACCGAAGAATTATTTATGGTAGCCTTTATTTCAATCGTACTACCATGAAAAAAACTGTTTACCTTTTCATTTTTTCTTAGTAAAATAAGCATATTGCAAATTTGCAACCTTGAATGGACTCTACACTGTTTTAGCCTCCTATTTTTTCCACTTTTTTCGAAATAATGCTTTCTTCAGGACGCATCCTCAGATTATTCCATCATGTATTCTATACGCCATGTTTCCTTGGCCAGCCCTCACCTCTCATTCCAAGTGTAAGGCTCTTCTCTCTTTCGATAATGAATCGTTGCAGTCGCGGGCAGCTGGTGAAACTCCGCTGATGTGACGACACCTGCCTATAAATGAACACCTCTCTATCAGTTAGTCGTAATATGGTGAGCCAGTATCGATAGCTTACGACGGAATAATTTTACTGAGATGAGCCCCGTATTGGAGAGGTTAACAATTTCAACCAATCAAAAGACTGGCACCAAAAAAGTAAGATGAAATCTAGAGTTGAGTAACTATTTATTTACTTTTGGTCACATTTAACGATGAATTATTTATGCTCTCCTTAAAAAAACCAGCATACTTAACAATTTAAAGTATGATTTAGTTTACTAAATTCGTAAAGACTTACGTATCATGTTAATGTTACTTTGCCTTTTACTTTACCATGCGTATTTACTTTGCCTTTCTCCAAGAATAGTAAATGAATTAAAATGATACATAAGCCTCTACGGTTGATTGACTAAAAAGTGGGACTTGCTGAACACACCATCAGTTTCTAAAGCTCCATGGAAAATGATTCAGTCGCAGTAAACCCCTCGTCCAAAAATCTGTTTTGGGTTGCGCGCGCAAGAAGTGGCAACGCAGCAATCGTTCACTCCTGCATATTTTCAGAATTATCTATTATAATTTATACCACGCATAAATCATGTATTTTCAGATCATATAAAAATTACAAGTAAATTAATAAGTTTTTCCTTGGCTTTAATTTTTTTATTCTGTGCTAATTGTAGGACTAGATAATGTTTAAACATTTTCGTTCATTAACAACAAAACATCCGTTTTAAAATTTTCGCTTGCCATTTTTGGTATTCTTATTAAATCTCGCAACTTTTGGTGGAAAGTCAATGCTGTAAATCACGTAGTTTTCACTAGGTTGAGTTACAAAGTTCATGAAGTAGACAAAACTGCTAAATTTAGGGTGTACGGTGTCGATTATTGCATAAACGTGTCTCCATTGTTTGCTATATCATAAAATGAAAAATTTTGCTGAAATTAAAATAAAATTATCTTGAAAGTGGTGATTGCACTAACATTGCACTAACATATTGCAACTACATTTCCACAAACAAAGATATAAATTCTCAGAGTACAACGTCACATCATTTTGACGCCGACAGCGGGTCCTTTGGTCGTGGCGAATGAGGGCGTAATCCAATCTTTGAAGTTTAATATCTCGGTTGTTTGTGAACTGCCCACAACCAAATTTATTTCTAAGGTAAGATAAAAAACTAACTTGTCAGACTATAACAAAAATTTAAATTTTAAAATGGCTGTACTTTTGTTGATAAAATTTAAACATTTAAGAGTTAAACAATTTCATCGTAATTTAGTTTAGTTACCAAACTGATCACAAAATGTTGCTTTAAATTCTTTTTCAAACAAAATAAGATGCCAACCGTTTCTTTAGCTTCTTTCGTTTAGGACATATAGCGAAAAGAAAAAAGATCTAAGCGCAAAATCGTCGAAACTTTTATCATCTCTAGATCTGCCAAATTTTTTGTCCAAAAACACTTCTACGCTCTTTCATAAAATGCTAGAAGAAACCCACACAAAAATTTTGGTTCGAATCGGTGATACCAAGGGTCAACTCATTGCTGATCTGACGTGGAATGACCCGTATATATTTTGCTGTTTAATTCAATTATTTTAGACCAGAGGTTTTGCCTCATCCGTCTTGTTTTTAATACATTCCTTCATCACTCTATTGTGATTTTTTAAATATTTTATGCCCGACTAATTAAGAAGAAATTCCAAAGTATTACGATAAGTAATGGCATTTTTTCCAAATAACTTACACAAAACGCCGCTTTCGCTTGGCATATTTAATATCCTACAAATTGTTATTACAAGAGAACTATACCTCAAAATACTTTGCATTACTGACCAGAGTATAGACAGGAGTTCATCTCTGAATTTTTTCATTTCACTGGTACAATTTCTAATTCAGTTGAGTGCAGATACCTTCAGTCATTTTTAATGAAACCCCATTTTAATGGAACCATTCCACTTGACAGTATCGTGGCGCTAAATAATTCATAATTTTTAAAGAAATTTTTTAAAGATAGAAAACAGAGGCATCCAACCCGTTGGTTATGAGTAAAAGTGCACCAGTGTTAACATTAATTCATCATTTTCATGAATAAACATGCATTTGTGCTATTTAGATTGATATGCATTGCAACATGCACGAGGCTTAGCTCCTTTGAAATATTATACATCTGCATCTACTTTTTACCCTAAAAGTCACTAATGTTTGGTAAGGGGTGACTTATCATCAACATGAACAACAGCGAAGAAATTTACCTTCACTAACATGCACCACACTATGTGTATTCTACAAATGCTACAGAAACTACTAAAATAATCCATAATGTAACTATGTAAACGTGACACGAGAGTCTTGCAGGGAACATGTAAAACATGGTGTTAGCACAACTCGGCACATTTAAAGACATGCATTAGGGGGCATATGAATAAATCAGCTACACTTCCTGTCAACTAACCTAATTCAAATTCTATACGTAGCCATTATGGTCTCTTATTGATCGCAGGAATGACAACATTTAAAAACTTTCTGGTCTACAATCTATTTTCTTCATTTTATTTTCTCATGATCTGATCTACCGTAGTACGTAGGAGCTCGTAAGATATTGATAACTTCTTCTGTTATAATAGGAGAGATTTTCGTCCTCCTTTCCACTACCGGCCTTGGACAACAGCGCCACTGATGGCACAGTGGGAAATGCGTTGCAAGGGTTCAGGAAAATGTCCACGGTGACGTTATAATACACAATATTCAACATTTTGATGATTCTCCATAGGGATAATGGATTCTCATTCACAATAAGTGGCAATATTTAGATAAATATCCGTCGTGCGCGTCGTGCACCTTTCCTTCCCACAGTCTATCATCTACCATAAGCAACACAAAGAATACTCCTATTCCAATATTCGAGGCCGAGATGCCTTATTTGTTATAATGATTTTTCTTTATTTATTATAATATGCCTTACATTTCAGCATTAATATTCACGGAAATTCAACATGAAATAAATTAGATAGAAAAAATGACGTTGTTGGAATTATAGGGAAGATGTGGTTAGTAACTGCAAGCATTATAAGACAAACATTTTCATCATTCAATGAAATACCAGTAATTATAAGAATTTTGTTGTTGTATTGTGATGAATTGATGAAAAATAGTCAACGATTGCATGGAATCCAGAGGAATTCGATGAATACTTCAAGGAAATAGTCAAAAGTCTAAAAACTGTCTAAAGACATTTTCTTCCTTTTAAATATAGTCCGACATGAATGATAGGAACTGACTGGTTTCATTATAGAAAAATGTTATTCTGAAACTCTAGCGTGAATTTTCTCTTGTTTTACTCTGGGGAATCATAATATCCCACTGATTCTTAAACTTTTACGCTGCTCTCGTCTCCCTACTTGTCGTAATCTTTCTCCGACCATATCTTACCAATCTTAAGAACTTTCCTTTTCCAAGCATGGAGAGACAAGCATTCAAATGATATAAAAATGTATCACTTTTACAATACTGAAAGGTTTTATAAGATCTTTAGGAGTTTATTCCAATGGTTAGATAGCTATTTTTTTCTAAATATTAAGTTGTCGTTGCTTTAGTGCAAAGATAGATTTTTCACTTTGAGGGATATGTATAATTCAAGAATATCATCAAGATACGTGAAAGGTCGCTATGATAGTCTTGTTACTGGATTATTGACCTCTGTTAACAACTTGGATGGTAATCGCTTCAATTAATTCAATTCATATCATTTCAAGGTAGATCAGATCTTGAGAATGAAACAAGAAAAACAGATTTTAGAACAGAAAGGTTGAAAATGCTGTTTTTCCCATAAGAGACCATAATGACTGATAAGAGACCATAATGGCTGCGTTAAGACTTTTTAGTAGGTTTGATGCCAGGTGGTGTAGCTTATTTACTCATATGCACCCTAATTCATGTTTCTAAATCAGCTAGCTATGCGAACACCATGTGTTACATGTTCCCTGAATAACTCTCATGTCACGTTTACATAGTTACATTATAGATTATTTTAGTAGTTTCTGCAGCATTTGTAGAATACCCATAGTGTGGTGTATGTTGGTGAAAGTAAATTTCTTCACTGTAGTTTATGTTGGTTATAAGTCACCCCCTGCAAAAAACCCTTGTGGTGGCTTGCTGGGTAGTAAGTAGATGTAGAGTTCATGAGACCAAGAGATAGATGCAACATGGGGTAAATCGTACACATTACATGCCTCTAGCTTCAAGCATTGACTCACTCCATGATTAACCACATATGTCATAGATTTCGCAAAAAGTAGCCGGAAATACGTAAAATCATGCGACAAAACTAATATGGTGGACGTTGGTAAGCATATTACTGGTTTTGAGCTTCGGATATAACATCGAACTTTACCGTTAGTGCTACCGAATAAAAGTGCTATGCTATCTTAGGGAACGGAAATTGTCCATCGCTATCTATTGCGATAATCTACCAACTCAAGGACCTCGTTAACCCTTTATCGACTTAGAGAAGTCCCAAAAAGAAGCTTATCCCTCGTAACCTTAACTGTACTTCCGTCTTCCACCCTATCTATGTGCCCATTCTATTACAGCTTCCGCTCGTTTACCCATTCGTTAGTATTCTCTTCTTGATGGTCCTCCCCAAAGTTTTCACTTCGAATTCTATCCAATAAGGTTTCCCCTGCGATTTTTTTGAGTGATTTTGAATAGTGACTGACGAGAATAGACTCTGACGAGAAGTCTTTTACTTTTTTCCCAATCAACGCATTGTAATATAGTACATCGTGTAACGAGTGCTCTATTCACAACTGTTCCCGCACTCTTCACACAATGAACTAGTGTACAGTGCAATGACTGGAAAAAGGTAAAAGACTTCTAGATGGACGATAGACTTTAAAGACGATTTAATAACTTTACGACTGACAAAATAGTAAATAACATTGCTGTTAAATAATAAAAAGGTATGGGGAGAAGAAACGAATATTGACGATATATCGTGCGGCAATGAAGAAAACGCTCGCAGAGGATAGTTCACCATTTAGTATACTGAAAACCACGACGCCCTTTTGCATTTTCCCAGCTCGTATGATAAACATGTTACGGTAGGCGTCACGCGCACGGATGCAAGATATACACCAAGGTGATGGATTTGCCTTAAAGAAATCATTTGACTTAACTAGAATTCGAGCACGGATGCTGGGTGTCCACGAGGGTGCATATAGAAGTTTTAAAATATTGGGTGGGAGAAATTTTGAATACTAAGGTATGTAATATAGAAGAGTAGTGACTATGGTTCCGTAT
The DNA here is from genome assembly GCA_963169105.1 of Ceriagrion tenellum. NCBI lineage: Eukaryota > Metazoa > Arthropoda > Insecta > Odonata > Coenagrionidae > Ceriagrion > Ceriagrion tenellum. The sequence continues at coordinate 129,450,302 of OY720632.1, read as the reverse complement.
GTTCATACGTATTTGTGGCGGTTAATTTTATATATTTGGCGTCATGCATATAATTTACATTAATGCATTAAATCAAATACGAAAGCAATCCGCACACTTTGTTAAAAACTGAAATGATCCAACAAGCTAGAGAGCGTAAAAGCTGATGAAAGGATTACTGAACCGCTAGAGACCCGGAGGCTACATCTACATACTACCCTGCAAGCCGCCCCATGGGCTTGTGGCAGGGGGAGTTAGGACATCAGCCGTGTAAAGATGTACGGGTTTAGGCTTTGGGAGGTGAAATGGTGACATGTATTAGGGGAGTATATTTAGAGGAGCTCAGTTTTTATTGTAATCGCTTATAATGCACGGAAAGAACAAGTTTTTTTCCTTTCTGCTCGACAATATATCTCTCTTATTTTATTGCTTCTGTCAGATGTACAGACGTCATAATTATATTCTCTTTATCACTCTGAAACACACCAGGTCTGAATTTCTCAAGCAAACTAAGCATAGCGTATAGCCTCCGAGTCTATAGGGACTCCCACCTTAATCCCTCCTAAAGTAATGAAACCCTAATTTTCGCTCGTAGCAGTTTTTAATGAAGCGTGCATCTTTACTGTGTATTTTATAATTTTTTTGTTTAAATCTTTATGACCAGGATCCCAAATGCTCGCTGTGTATTCCAGGTGTGGCCTAATCGAAGCGAAGTAGTATCTCTCTCTTACTTTTTCTTCCGAGTACCTTCCTATTATGCGCTTAACAAAACATAGTTTCTTTATTCATAGTTAATGCTGCGCTGCATATTTTTTGCATGTGTGTTCCCTACATTATATAAGACTACGTGCAGTCTCAGTTACGATTTCCTAATTTATTCAGATATGTCGAGCTTCAGCACGGTGGATAATATTTTAATCTAGAACTGTATCTCTAAAACTGACATATATTTTACGAGTTATATGAGATGTTAATAGACGTAAGAGTAATGCCTAGCCAAATGGTGGGCGCACAAATTCTTTCCTTCCACACACTATAAGTGCCTTCAACCAAAAATGACCGGGCTACCCACTATATTAAAATCTAATCTACCTTTGTCCTTCCCCATTTTCCTATTTGTTTTCCCCATACCCTCCCATTTGCATGGCTGGTGTTCCCGGCGGCACATTCCCCTGCGGAGGCTCGTTGGATCATATCGAGGAGTATAGAGTACTCTATACTCCTTGGATCATATGAAATTGTAGATGCAGAAACTAATACGTCAAAATATTTCCCTATCTTGTTTCGTTTCCACTCCCCATGGCTATGTATTATTTAACAGTTATGTTATTCACTATTATGTCAGTCGTAACATTATCAAAACATATACAATTCTGATCCTCAATTTATTTATATTCTTCTTCGTTGTGATCGCTCTGTGTCCGAAGGAGACCAATAGAAGAAAATTTGAGTGTTATGAAATGAATAGCTTTTCCCAGTAACTTGAGTCACTGGCTTTTAATAATCGTATTCGTGGTAGTTTATTGCGCTGGCTGGATTATCTTGATTTCCTGGTATAGATTCTTTCCTTATTTGACGCAATATGAGTATGTGCATTCTTTCCTTATCCTTCTTCCGTTTTTCTTGAAACCAGACGAAAACTATCGCTGTTGGTACAGGACATCTATTACTAAGCAAACCTTTGAAAGCTCCGAGGCGTGGAGTGAGTTTCCCGTAATTCTGCAGTACCAGGAATCTTGATATTAATTTCACGTGAAGGTAGACACTAAGTACACTTTATTGTTCATGGACAAGGAAACGAGCTTGTAATCGCTTAATATGCGCGGAAAGAACAAGTTTTTTTCCTTTCTGTTCGGTTTCTGAACAGGTATCGCTGGTATTATCGTCTCCTTTATCACCAATCCCATTGTGATATTCATTACGGGAAATTTGCAAAACTTTTTTGCTAGTGAGATTTTCATATTACGTGTTTCCGGGTGATTCAGACGTGGGGAAGAAATAATAAACCGCAGAAATGCGAAGAAAATGGAAAGTTGAATAGAGGTAAGGTATTACTGATTCTGCATCGATAATCCCGAGGAAATAAGGAAATATTCATTTTCATAGCATCGACCGCTATTGCGCTGTTCACAATCATCGCTGTAACAAGCCAAGCTCGAGTTAAACTTCGTATTTTATTTTCGTATTCGTTAAAGTTTTATGCAATTCCAATGAAATATATACCCTTTTTAAGTGTTGAACAAATTTCTGTAGAACTTGTAAAAAAGAACCAATTTTTTTTAATTTTTCTTTCACTATCCATAAATATCCCACGCGGCAAGAAACGAAATATTGAGCATTGCCTTTCAAAATTCGGAAAAATTATTTCCGGATACGAACTACTAACAATTTTTTTATTTATAAGCTCATAACAGATTCTAAATAGGTATATGACTTTTGTGTTTTTGTATTTATGATATCAAATGAAAAATTAGATATATATTGGATCAAGACTGTGAAATATTGCAGGGTACATGTAAAAATTCATACACATGTACAATGTACATCCTCGTCTGCGAGCCCCTGGCAGGTCGTGTGATAGGAAATTTTTATTTACCGAATAGGAAAAAGGTAAGGAAAATTAATTAGGAAATGGAAATATAAGTTAAATGTGTATTTAATCTAGATTTTTACATGGAATTTAGTATAAAATAAGGTAGAGATCATCGTAGGAGAAGGCAATAAGCTCATTTTTCATACGAAATAAGTGAGATTGAAGTCACTCCCTGCGGCTAAGAATTGACGTATTTCTCGGAGATACTTGAAACCAACTTATTTTTAGCATTTCACGCCTGCTCTGTATTTTCCATGAATGAGTACTCCGCGTAAATAATATCGATGTTTAGATGGTGTATCAAATCAAGCCTGAGGAATGTATAATCATTTGCGCTCATCATAAGATAAGGAAGAGTCTAGTAATTACTGACCTATTTCCTTCACACCCGTCTTGACTAAGATATTAGAATACTCACAATTCTAAGTGGAAAATCAGCATAGGTCCCAGAAAGGTAAATCTTGCGAATACCAGGTATACCTCTTTGAGCTAGATACCCTTATCTTGGGTAATAGATGCGTACAAGTTGCCCTGGTGGTTTTAGATTGCAAAGAAGCTCGCTAAAAATTTCTCTTTTGACGACACTGGCAATTTTTTACGGTAATTAAGATATTACAGCAATCATACTCGTCTTCCTTATCACAAAACGAAATTTCTGAAACATTATCGAGTCACATTTCTGTTATTTGATTTTGAATATGAATCCAGTGTCATGTTTATACTATCTTCATTGATATAGGATATTTAAAATTCATTTTGAATGCTACTGTGCTCTTACAGCCACAGATGACAAACGGGATGAATGGTAAATGGAAAGAAAGTCGCATATATCACCGTATTCATTCAGACCTTTGCTTTGCAACGCACTGAATGAATACACTAAAACCATGGATTTTTGAGAAAAAAAATACATGATGATTAATTGGAAAAGGTGTTCAAAACAAATGTTGAATGAAAAATTCTTTGAGGAAAAACATTTTCCTCTCTCGACCTTTACTTAAATAAATTTAAAATTTTGCTTGGGAGGTTAGGGCCCCATGAACTATTTACTATTCCAAAGCATAATCCTAAAATTGGATACCCATACTAATGCCTAATCATGCCTTGGAAATTATTCCGAAAACCAGGGTAGCATGCTCATTCATACCCGGATTAGAAAACTTCCATCTGGAACCCGGGTACTCGTAGTCATTCCTAATTGTAAATCCGCCGGGGCGCTTTCATCTGCTTATCTCTCCTCTCTGATTCAACTGTGGCGCCATCGCTCTCTCTTTGCATCGCCCCACTAATATAAACTCCCGAGTTCATCTCCCCGATTAGCGCGCCTCCGATGTTTATTTGTTCTGACCGGCAGAGCCTCTGCCGTACATACTCTGCGGAGATGGCTAGGGCAGCGCGCGCCTTTGCATCCATCTCCGTGCTCCGATGGGAATACCATTCGGCTGTCGCTGTTATCTTCCTAGTATCAGTAACCTTTCGAAGTGCAAAAATAGGACCTGTTAAAAAAAGTAAGGGAGCATTTGAAGGAGGAAATTTGATGATCAATAGGCTTCTTTAATGAAAGGGTATTCTTTGGAAGTTTCGTTTGAATTAGTGCATTGCACGATGGAGCAATTTAGGAGAAATTTATTCGCAGATGCCATTTAGGCGAGATGCCAGTTTTGAAATGTCCAAAATCTCACTAATAAATAAATCCGAAGATTGGTTTCCTGATACTCTCCACTCCTGTTTCATCTTAATTATTCGCTGAATTCTCGCTATTCTTCATTTTGATGGCCCTCGTAATTAATTGCGTAATAAATTAAGTCATTAATGGCTTCCTTGATTTTTACCTTCTATCCTTCCCATATATTTCTTCTTCCATTATAATTTTCCGGAAGCTATTCTGTATATTTTCTCTCGTCGAGAAACATAAATTCCTGATGTGCTCTTGTCTATCATGCGGGAAAAATCTCGATCTAAGTACCTTAATTCGCATCACAAGAGTGTATTTGCTTCCCATGCATTTCAGACTTTCTTACACTGTAGAAAGCCAACGAAAAAAGTCAAAGCAGATTGGGAGGAGGGTGCCTGTGCGTTGGTATGCGCCTTAGGGGAAAATGTATATTCGGCACTCAACCTCCCCGGTTGTTCTGTCTGACTGATTTTCAGTGTCGACTTCTGCAAAGTAAAGAGTTTCTCGGTTTACTATATTTTCAATATTTTTAAAACATCGAACATGGATGATTGGCAGTTTTAAATTATTGTGTAGGAAAAATCCTACCTTTCAATGCATGAAACTTGAACTTATACGCTTCCAATTCACGAAACATTATGCCGTGGCTATGGTGTGCCATCATAGTTCCACCTATATCCAGGTTACTGAGAAAAATTCTTTTCCCGCCTATGAATTATTTGCCACCCATCGTCGTTCATTTGCGTCCATTTGTTCTGTTCTGCGTAAACGTTTCCAGTGGAAAGTTGCTATCGTTGTTGAAGCGCTTCACAAGGTAGTATCCTGCGTAATTATAGTTCATTACCTCTTTACTGATTCTTTACTGATTTTAAGTTTAAGTTCCTCTCCATGGGCCCTCATTCAGGGAAAACTTGTAATTTCTCAAACATCTACAATTACCTCATTAGAAGCTGTCAGTATTTTCTTATCACCTGTGTTGCCCTTGGTGGTTCGTAATTTTCCTATCAACATGTATGCTTCATAGTAGCTGCACGAATGTAAGAAAATACGACACATATTTTAGAAAATTTGGAAGTTTTTATGACACCTAACCCTGCTGTGAAGAGAAACCGATTCGTGTCTAGTGTGCCCACGCTTCCTCACCATCGTGAGGACGCGTTTTCAATTTAAATGGGGTTCCTGCTGATATCTTGAGTAGTCCTAATTCTCTTCACACCCCATATATTCACTCTTTTTTAACCTTTGGTGGGGTTTTTTGACACCTGGCACATGTCGAGAAGTGAAAGACTGGATCTGAACTCATGATGTTGTTCCCCTTGTCAGATCAGAATCCCAATTACAATCTCCCTCCTTCCTAACTTGTCCGCGAGCTTTTACCGAAAGACAAGACAGCCGCTATCGCCCTCTAGTATTCTTCTGCCCCGACGTGAGGGGAAAGTTTACGTCACGTAACGTCACATGCCCAAATTGTATTACTGCGTGCCATATCAAGAGGCGCTAGAAAACAGAAAGATGGCTTCAATGTCCCAATCGTTTCATGCTGCGACTGTCTCGGGCAGCAAACCGCTGAATTCGCTTGCAAAAGTTTTTTCATCCCCGGAAGATCGAGAAAGAGCGTTAATCGTGGGTGAAATTGAAATTCGAGCCCAAATCAACGTTCAGTTCAAAGGACAGTGTGAATATGTTCTTTTTGATGAGCGGAGTTATGGCGTTCTATCATCTATGGTAAAGTCAGCTCAAAAATTGCAAGGGCCTGTGATGGGAAAAAAAGGATGTTGGGTAAGTGGACCAGAAGGAGGAAGGAAATTCTTAGGATGATGCAAATAATGATAGGGGATGATAATACCTGTTCAGAAAAAGAATGTGCGGCAAACGGAGAGTTGTATGAGAGGAAAGGTTATTCCTAACGAAATAATGAAATTTTTCCAGGCGGAGACCGTAATACAGGTTGAACCCTTGAGATGCTGATGAAATTTTCTCTGAAAGGAGTATTAAATGTATTCAACTAAACGGTAGAGAACCTCTGAATCTGAATGAATTCAATTAGTCGGTTAAGATATTATTACATAAAATGTAGTCGCGAGGATAATCTTAACACACCGAGGGAGTAAGAGCTAATCAATCTTAAATGAGCATGAGCAATTATTTTTCGGGAAATATCACTGTCATGGTCTCTCATGCCGATGCACAAAGATGCTCCAATATTTGAGATTCACAATGGAATCTATTTGCTTTATGAAGATGCTTGATGGTGTTACCGGTTAGCGTACTCGACCGGTATTCAGAGGGTCCTTGTTCAAGCATACAGTTGAAATTAATAATATGCTATCTCGAGGGGATAAATATGGAAATAGGCATAGTTTTAGGAACTATAACTGCTTAGGTTATCCTGTGATGTTTAATGTACAAGCCTTTTCCTCGAAAAAGCGCAGTACAGCTGCTCTTAGCTGAATCCAAGCCGCTTAATTTCGGTAGTCAGGCTGTATCCGAAAGAGAGGTTCAAATTTGCCCGGTTGCTAAAATATTATGGCCCTTATCCTTAATACTGGCGATAAATAAATCTCAATGTTTGATGAATTCTTCTCGAGCTTACTTCCGAGTTTATGTCTTCATGATACCTCACGTTCCAGGAGGAGACTTTTCTTATCTTCTGGGCTATGTATGGTTTACATCCACATAGTTGAATAATAATAAATAAATAGCTTCATTTGCTTCCTTGATATTTTTCTTTACAATGTTGGAATGATGCTTCATCTCCTACCCTGAAGACGAAGGATTCTCCTATCAAAACGCGCGGAAGGTCGAGAAAAATGCTTCTTGGAAAGCTTAAAAATGCCCTCTTACTTTCCATGTCTTTTGGAGTAGTGGATGTAACGAGCAACTGTATCACCTTCACAGGTTCATCCATAAGTACGCACCAGAACGAAATTCCACAGACGAAAGAAACATTCTCCTTAACCGGGATTCAAACCGAGATCCCACGATATTACGCCGAATGCCTTGACCGATTAAGCTACGGTAGCTACAAAAAATATCCGCTAGGTAGCCTGGGTAGGTTAAGTGTAGAAATCATTCGGCTCGATATGGAGGAATTCGGATCCCAGTATCGGTCAAGGCGAATTATTTTTCGTCTGTGAAACTTCACGTCGTAATGGTACGATGGTACACTAGGTAAACAAACATACTTCTACGGCTAAGATAATTTCGCGCTTACTGTCAGCCACTTGCAGACAGGGGCAACAGAATTCGGACGAATACAGTTTTTTTGGTATGCAAACCCATTTCATGTTTGATGCAACGATCAGGGTCCCCCAAAATCCTCCTTTTCCTTGTATCTCTTCCACTCTATTACCCTCTCCCTCTATCCTTTATTCTGCGCCGAGCCTGCATCCAAACTGCTCTCATCCCCGGACGCCTCCTGTTTGTCCGCCAAAGTGGCGGGAGAGTTGAGAGAAGGACGAAACGACGCTTTGGTCACATAAGTCATTCCATGCGAACTCTTCTCTGACGATGGCACGTCGGAATCTGTCCTGCTTTCATGCTGCTTCTCCCCATTCTACTGGACTGGAATTAGTGAGAAGAGGAGTAGGGTAGAGGATTCGTTCTCCAGGCAATGAGGTGCTGGGCAAACATTAATTACCCCAGCGTTGACGGAATGAGGAGGGACGAGAGGTTCCGGATGGTGGGATTGTTCTCGGTTCTCGGGGGAAGGCTAGCGGGGATAAAGGACCGTCTACTATCCTTTTCCTCAGACCCCTTCCTCTTCACACAATATCCAAATCACCGAGGAAAACAATCATTGTACAAAATTTGTTTAATTTGTTGGTTGTTCAATCCTAAGATTGGTTGATTGCAGCCCTCCGCCCTTCCCTATCCAATGCTAGTTTCCTTACCGACTGGTATATCTTTCTATGTGCTTTCCTCTTTCTTTGGTCCTTGAAACTATTCCTGGATCTTCCTCTGGGAACTTTTCCCTCCATTTTACCTTCAGTTATGTTCTTCACAAACCCATTGTGTCTCAGTGTGTGTCCAATCCAAATTGTTCTTTTTTTTCTCTATGGTGTTCCATATGGTCCTTTCCTCTTCTACTCCTCTGTACACCTTTTCTTATTTTGTCTGTCCATTTTATCTTCAGCATCTTCCTCCTCTACCACGTTTTGAAGGCTTCTAGTCTGCTCTGGTCAGCTTTTCCAGATTATTTTGTTGTAGGTACTTCTTTCGTCCCACGTGATGGTACTTCCGAGATAGGTGAAGGAATCCACTCGCTGTAATTTCTCTTCTCCCAGGGTGACTTCTGAATTCGGTTTTTCTCTTCCGCATGCTAGGATTTTGGTCTTTATCTTACTTATTTTCATGTAGAATTCATATTAAATTCTTGAAGAACTTGGACCATTACGTTTAGTGACCTTACAAAATTTGTATAGTCTTATAGTTGAAACGTTCCAGCTTGACTTATAATGGAAATCCAAAACTTACAAGCGGATAACTAAAAACAAGCTAAAGTAGGGTCCAAACTAACAAGCTCCATGTCAGACAGACCTGTTATTAGGCAAGGAGATTCAATAAGCCCTCTACTATCAGCATTGATATGAATGAATCCATTAAACACATAAAAGTGCGGGAGAGGAAATAAAATGTGCGATGGAGAAATAAAAATCATATTTTAAGCTGGTGACGCAGTCGTTCTTCTCAATAATAAAGAGGATTTACAAAGGTTGTTAAACACATCCAGTGCAACAGGTTAAGTACTAAACTGGATTATATCTCCAGAAAAAACAAAAAGTATGGTAAAATCAGCTGAACCACTTTTTGTTTGCACCAGAATTATATGGTAAACTCACTCGAGAGGCAATGCCCTTCAAATATTTAACATTAAATATATCCCCTTGTGGAAATATATATTTCCGTATTATTAGAAAACCAGTGGTTAAGGCAAAACTAGAAGAGTCAGGAGAAAAGGAGCCTGGAACAAGAATGTGCAAAGCATTAGTCTGACCAATTATGACCACTATGTCGAAGACAGGAATGGAGACAAATAAAACTTCTAAAAACCACTATTTTAACTTCTTGGTAAACATTCTGGGAAAACCTTATAGGATAGAATGAGAAGTGAAAAAAATTGAGGACTGCAATTTAGAGAAATTAAATGAATAGATTAGCCGAAGGAAGCAGGACTGGAATCGTATCATAGAGAATGTAGAAAACGGGAGAATAGAGCGAGAGATTAGCTTCGAGGTGGAAGAGGTGTGGGAAGACCAAGGAAAAGTTGGCGGGACAATGTTGAGATAGATAAATCGGAACATATACTGAAGGAAGCAGGTGCAAGGGTTGGAATAAAGTGAGAAAACGATGAAGACAGGACGCGTGGTCACGCGCCCGGGTGCAAAGATAAACACCGAATGGATAAATTGATCGACGTCGTCTCTAGTTCAGTGGGCATGAGTCCCGATAACTTTAAATGATTTTATGTTACGTGGCGAAATCTATCCATTTCGGGTTCTCACCCTCTTCAACAGTTCTGAGAAACAATACAGTATTACAGTTTACCTTTTTTCCCGGCATGTGATTTGAGTGAGATCTTTGCGAGATTTCCCCCAGGTCAGGTTACCGACTTTTCCATGACTTTCTGTGCCGTCGTCATCTGGGATGTTGGGAATCAGGTTGGTGTGGTGGCTCGAGTACTGGCTAACCAAACGGATGGCCAGGATTCAAATCCCTCCAGCAAAGGAGGATGTTTTTCAAAGAAAACCCGAGCCCTACTTGAGTGTCTTGTGGCGGACACTTCAAGTGCAGTACTCCGTCTGTCGGAGGAGATGTTAAACCGTGAACCCCTTGGCGCCTTTCATCAAGAGAAGGCTAATCCCGACGCCGGGTTTCTATCCACTCTTTCTCCCTTACCTGTCCTCTACGGCGCAAATGACCATAGCTGTCGGTAGCCACCCCAATTATCCAATCTAATCCAACGATGGCATTTTCATTATGATGGACGACACCTTTTATATAACCTTACCTTGGTGCTTTACTTTAAGGTATTGTCTTTCTTGAAATCACAAAATAAAACCTTCGCTTTTGTAGGAGTTTACAGCGTTAAAGCGTCGAATATGTACGTATTCACGGTTCCACTGTAAGAGGCCTCAAATTTCATTTTACTCATATTCTCAATTCTTCTTCTTCTTCTTCTCAGTGGCTCTACAGCCCTATGTGGGCCTTGGCCTGCTGCACTATTGCCCTCCAGTCATTCCGGTCGGAGGTTCTGTCTCGTCATCCACGAATTCTCATCTAATTAAGGTCGTACTGTACTTGATCCATCCATCTATTTTTAGGACGTCCGTCTTCATCTTTTGCACAGCCTTCCTTTTAGCATGCATTTTGGGATTTCCTTCCCTGGCATTCTCTCTATGTGACCCAACTAGCGTATCCTCGGGGACTTAATGAACCTTACTATATTTTTTCCTGCAATCAACTGATCTATTTCTTCATTATACCTTATCCTCCATTCTCCTTGGTCGCATACTGGCCCATATATTCTACGGAGGATCTGTCTTTCAAAGGTACTGAGTGTTCTCTTGTCTGCCAGAGTCATTGTTCAGGTTTCTGATCCATATGTCACCACTGGCCGCACTAGTGTCATGTAAAGTTTCATCTTCAGAGTTCTACTCATTAATCAATTCCTGAATAGTTTTATATTTGCAAAGTAGGCTCTGTTTCCTGCCTCAATTCGGTCCTGGATGCATCTTTTCAGGTTATTGTCACTGGTTAGTAGCGTGCCAAGGTAATTAAAGTTACTTACACCCTGGAAAGTGTCTCCGTCAATTGTTAGATCGTGTGGTTTTCTTCGATGCTTCGTTGTTGAAATTACTATATACCTGGTTTTATTTACATTAATTTTGAGACCCATTTTGCCTGCTTCTCTTTTCAACATTACATAGATCTGCTCTAAGTCCACTAGTCGTTGGCTACAATGACAATATCATCGGCATATGCGCAGATCTGACTTGGCTTCTCAAAGAGCGTTCCCTTCAGATCTATTTTTTTCACCACTTTGTGAAGAGCCAAGTTGAAGAGCACGGCCGACAGTCCATTACCCTGCTTAACACAGCATTGAATCTGAGCTGCTTACTGAGCCTATTTTCAACCTTTACCATTGATCTCGTATCAGCTAATGTAACTCCTACCAACCCGATCAGGTTTGGAGGGATTTTGAGCTGACTCAGGATTCTCATGAGCTCCCAGCGGTTTATACTATCAAATGCTTGCTGAAAGTCAATGAATAAAAAGTGAATGTCAATGTCATGCTCATAAAACTTTGCCATCGTTTGTCTTACATTAAAAATTTGGTCAGTTGTGCTCTTATTGGGGCAAAACCCACATTGGTATCCCCCAAATATGCCCTCCGTAAGTACTGTCAGCCTCTTATTCAGCACTCAGGAGAAAAATTTGTAGGCTACATTCAGAAGCGTGATACCTCTGTAGTTTCCACAGAGGAACTTGTCACCTTTCTTATGAATGGGACATATAATACCCGTCTTTCATTTCTCCGGCATAACCTCACTCCGCCATATACTACAAATTAGCTCATGGATTTTGGTTTAAAGTTCTTGGCCTCCATGTTTCAGAAGTTCCGCTACTATGCTGTCTTCTCCTGATGAACGGTTATTCTTCATTTTCCTGATGGTCTCCTCTTCTTCTTCTCTACAGGGCTCACGTCCCATCCTGTTGCCGTCTTCATTTCTCGCTTCTTGCATCTCCAGATTATCATGTTCTTTCTGATTTTCCTCCTCTTTATTCAGTAGCTCTCCAAAATGCTCAACCCATCTCTCTATCACCTTCCGTTCCTCATTAATAACATTTCCGGCCCTAGCTTTACACCCTCCTATCTTGGGGACATATCCTGTTCTCATTTTGTTCACCGCAATAAAACACTGCCTTACCTGCTTTGAGTTCATGTAATTCTTCAACTTCCTCAACCTTCATTTTTAGCATTTGTTTCTTTTTCTTTCTCATTAGCTTGTCAGCCTTCTTTCTTAGTTCTTTGTACTCACTAAAGTTTCTTATGTCCCTCTTTTGATCAACCTTTTCCAATATTTTTTGGAGGAGAAAAATATTTGCAATATTTTTCTCCTCCAAAACCACTTCACACTCCTTGTCAATCCAGTCTTTATTACGTGTGTCTCTGTCATTCCCTAGTATCTTGTTTGCAGTCTCCTTAATAGCTTACTCTATTTTTTTCCATTTCTCATCCACTTCCATAGCGTCAGTGCACATGGTCAGGTTTCTCTTCATCTCATTTTGATACTGGTTCCTTCCATCTTCGGTTTTCAGTGAGGTTAGTTTCCACTTCTTCCTTCGTGCTTTATCTGGATTTTTTACCGCAGTGATCCTTTCTCTCACTTTAGCCTTCACCAGGAAGTGATCGGAGTCACAGTTTGGCCCTCTGCAGCTACGAACATCTATGATCGATGATGCATGCCTGACTTTTGTTAGCATATGATCTATTTGGGTTACAATTCCTGAGCTTGGAGCTGTTCAAGTGCCCATATGGCTTTTCTTGAGCAGGAATCAAGTACTTTTAATTACTAAGTTATTCCTGGAAGCAAACTGTGCTAAGAAAATGTGGTTTTCATTGCTAGTCTGATGTAGTGAGTAGCGACGTATGGTTTTGGAGATGCCATAAGCTTGTCCTACCTGTACATTAAAGTCCCCAGCAATTATAATCATGTCATGGTTTTGAATCCTTGACAGTAGTCTCTCTTAACCGTCATAGAATTGTTCTTTCTCAATTTCCTCTTTGTCTTCCGTGGGTGCGTGAGCTGATATTAGGGTAATATTTCTAAATTTTCCTTTAAATCTAGCCTTGCAAAGTCTTTCATTGATAGGTTCAAATTCCAAAATACTTTTCCGCGTTTTGGTACTCATCATTATTCCGGTTCCATGCAGGCCAGTTCTTCTTTTTGGTCCGCTATATAGCAGGCTGAAATTAGGCTTGTCTATACGCCCCTGACCCCGCCACCTTACTTCTTGGAGCCCAGTCACATCAATTCGGTATTTGTCTAATTCCTGGGAAATTTCTTTCATATTTCCAGGTTTTAGCATTGTCCTAACATTCCATGTTGCAAAATTAAGATCCTTATTCATATTCCGTACTGTTCGCTGATGTCGTAATTCATTATTCCCGTCCGTTATCCGAGGTTCTAGTGCATTTTTCGTAACAATTTGTTTTTTTTCCGAGGTGAGGTTGTTGGTCTCACGCTCAACCCCCGCTACGTTGGAGGACCTTGGATTTTCTGTTAGGGTTTACTCCCTTAGCCAGGCTGATCCGGTTTAAAGGCGCCGATAACTCGCCTTTTACCCCTTCCACAATTAGCGTTACCCAGGAGGCGCGACGGGGACGCTGTGGCTGGATTTGCTGGCATAGCCTATAGACGGACGGAATTTCTCAGCACTTACTGAGGTCTTCGGGACTGGCACCCTCATCCTCACCGAGACCGCATTATACCAGCATTACCCCCCACTCATATTCTCAATACGCAAAGAAAATATCCTCTATTTGATGTTAACAGTAAAATATCTCCTATCCGACCTATCTTCTCGTAAATTGAATTTAAAATTACCGGGTGTTTAATGGGAAAAATGCGGAGAATGATGGTATATTTCTAGCTAATAAAAATGCCACTTTCACGAAAAACTGTCGATTAGAAGTGAAAACTCCCCAAATTGATTGAAAATGAAATAGATGCGTTTATCGCCTTATTTTTTCAGTTATTAACTACATACTGATATAACTGACGTCCAAATAAGGTGTTTTCATTGAATATTTTTTTTGAATTTCCATTGAATAATCACTTTTTTTGTTGTCGATAGCTGTATTAAAAGCTTTTACCAATGATATATTCGTGGAAAATCTTCATGTTTTATACCTTAATTTTGGTTTTTAATAGCTTACACATGTTATCAGCGAAAGCAGGATTTTAAAAACTAATTACATAGAAATTTGAATTTAACTCCCCCAGTGGGGGTGAGTCTTCTTAATTACAAAGAATGTCAAACATCATTTAAATTAAAAGATTGGTGCAGTTCTAATTTCTATAACCATTTTCAAAGAACCACGGAACTAGCCGCGCTGTAACTTCAACGGAGTCACCCGCTAATGATCACACAATTGTATGAAATTTATTCACAGTGGAAAAATCATTCCCCTGGACTGGAGGGATCTGGATTCGATTTCCAGTCCAGGCGAATGATTTTTTCACTGTGAATTTAACACAATTACACACACTGTGAATTTCACGCACTGGAGGGATCTGGGTTCTATTCCTAGCCCAGGCGTATGATTTTTTCACTGCGAATTTCTCACAATTATATATCCATTTCATATTTATAAAATCTGCTTGAATATCAAAATAATATTTGTATTTGACGTATATTATTACATGAGAAATATCTCGCTCAAACTACCTAGAATCGCTGACCCGGCCCGTAGTTGACAAACTCAAAAGTTCTCCTTCGTGCGTTGAAGTCTCCGAATGAACGGAAGGTCGGGGCTAATTTTCACATCAGCGGTTCCTCATCGGCGACCGAGCCATTGTTTCCCTTGGGATCCCTTTCATTCCATTCCCCTTCCCCTCCTCCAAATTGGCATTTTTCGTCCTCTACGGATATCGGACCACCCTCTGTGATTCCCACCCTCCGTCCGCGTGCCTCGCACGCCTCCCAGAGATTCTGTCGTGGAGACTGTGGAATCCCGTGGCTCCCCTCCATCCCAGAGCCGCCGGAATCTGGTCTCCTTTTCCAAGAGGTGGCGCTCAACAGATACCCGTGATCAGAATGAGGAATTAAGGCAAGATTTCTCCTCCGAGGTTTGTGGAGGGAAGACAGCAAGGCATTCCGGAGTTTATACTACTCGTATTTCTTTTATAGCGTTGAAATTTATAGTCCCAGGGTGGGAATCACTAGTGGGCCCGTTTGTTTCCACCACATAAATTAAAGATGACGCGATTCCAAGTATTTTTGTTTCATTACAATGTCGGTACGATTGAAGGGGGAGTCGTATTTTTTTCTCGTCCTCCTCTCGATGGTCCGAGAGTTAACCTGTATTCGAGGGTCTCTTGTCTTTCTTTGTTTCCGTGTTGACGATTGCGGTGGGAGATATTGAACGAGGTGAAAGTATTAGAGGGTTCACGGCCATAGAAGCATGGAGTACATCTTAAGGATATGCTATCCATTATCCACACAATTCGAAATCCTTTTCTACCTACTCTTTTGAGAGGTGTCAATAATATATTGCTGAGGTTTTTCTCTGACTGACAGTTAAACATACCTTTAATCGGTAAACTACATAAATGGAACAAATAGGCCCTTTTGCTTTCACTAGAGGTTTGGTGGCCAAAGTTTGGAAGCCGAATGTAATTGCTAGCAATAATTATCTACCATTTTATATTTGAATATTTAAATGTGAATTATTTCAGCGACATATTGAAGATTTGTGAGGATTGAAATATATTTATATACTGTTATATATGCTCTTTATAAACTGTTACTTTTATTTTTACCTTTCTTCAGCAACGTACATCTCCCACTGAGGTAGGTTTACACCGGCTAATTACTTCCCCAAGTTTCTTCTGCAGCAATTTGCGGCGGATAACTCTGATGAAAGTCTTTCCCCAAATTTGGTCCAAGACAGTTTGACTGTTGTTTAAACTGATAACATCACGCTTTTTCAAGCGAGTTGCAGAAACTTTTAAAAGTTCTGCAAGCGGAATTGCAGGGCCGTTTTATTCTTGTAAGTTGCATCGTAAGTCACCCGCTGTAAGCTATTTGCACGATGAGCTTGTCAGTATTAATAGACTTTTGGGGATGTGTATGTATGTAATTAGAAGAGTTTTTTAGAATTACCTTTGTAGTTCACACATACCTACTTAAAAGAAAGACATCGAATCAATATCTGATGGTGTTTTCAGAAGGTTTATATCCTTTTTTCATTGATAATGACCATCTAAGTACGGTCTTTCTATTACGGTCTATCTATTTGAGCTGTAACTACTCAGGTCTTTTTGACGCTACTTCACACAATGTACGGAATACCTAACATCAGCAAGGGCTGAGTTTTGTAAAATAACTGAGTAATCTTTGACGATTTATATTCTCCACGCTCTTAACATATCTGCATTTGTGCAGGAGAGAGTTCAAGCGAAAACTTAAAGCAAGGCTTAAATACAATTCTCTCTACCCAGCGAGTTTACATCTTTTGGAATTTTAATTATTGACTCTGAAAATAAAATCCATTTGACCACTTGAGTAACTTCTATAATTTTGAGTGATATGAAAATATCATAAACGTGAAATAGGAAAGTGTGAGAGTTACATACTACAGATGAAATGTGATAAAAACTTGTTCCACTACATATAAATTTAGCTAAAAATTAGGTTATTAGGTTTATTACCTAAAATTTAGCATGCTCACCTTTCATTTTTATTGGAATTACGCATTCGTATGCTACTATATGACGTTTTACTAGGATATGCTAAAGAGCAAACTAGAGAACTATTATCAACACTAATTATCTGGCTGAGTTGGGGGTTTTCTCGACCATTTCTGGCGCTTTTTTCCTCTTAATATGCGTACACTTCATTTTTCGGCTAAGCATTGCCATCAATGACTATTTTTTCTCTACTCTACTTCTTCTACGCAGGCGATATAGTCTGCTTTATCAAAGTCTGCATCAAATTCAATCAAATTTTGTATCAGTATCTACTCTAACAACCAATTCTGCCGTGTCGATATACCTCCTATGAATAATATTGCTCTCTCACCATACAAACCTTCTCCTATCATGATTTTCTTTTTGTCATCTTTGTCATTTCTCTGAAATGGCCATCCTAACTCCCGCAGCCTCTTTGCTTGTTCCTAGTTGAAGTTCTTGTGCCGTGATTATGCATTTCATCTAGCCCAATTCTTCACCATTACTGTCTTCGTGTTGCCTCAAGGTCTTCATGCTAATTTGCGTCCTGCCAGAAAATGCTATACTCGTTAACATTACTTACCTCTCATTATATTTCTCATGTCGGCCGATCTTGTCTTAAGTTGTCATACTAATGTAGGATATAATTTGTTCAACCTTTATATTATTTTATGGAAAGGGAAAAGCTCTTGTTTATTGGAGAATCAAAATAACGCAGTAGGTACTTAATACCTGCAGGGCAATGATGATATAGAACACTGTAAAAACTTAAAGAGAAGGTAATCGACGAGTTAGAGTTAGAATGCAACGTTTTGTGACTCCAGAGCCTGGGCGTTTTAGACAGAGGTAATAGATTGTGATGCGAGTTGAGAGAGGAATGAAGAAAATAGTTCAGCTAGGAAAAAATCCTAATAGAAAATTGGTAGGCTTCATGGAGGAGAAATAAAGTCGTTGGGGGAAGTTAGAAAGCGGAGAAATAGATGAGCTAGAATATAGAGACTAGACTATTTCACGCAATGGAACATCGATGAAAAATAGGGGTTTTTATGAATGAAAGAAGAAAGAAAAGTTTAGCTATTTTGGAAAAACCGAAGATTGGTTGATCAAGGAAGCCAGGGGCGAGATAATGCATAGGCTTCTCTTGGTCGCATCAGGAAGAAACATACATCCTTCCCCTTTCTGTTAATTTTTTTTATGTTTACGTGTAGCTGTTTTTATTTTAATACCTATGCACTCCAAAAATCTACTTTAAATGTACTTATCTCACTATTACCTGGATTTTTATGCACTCTTGGCAGTGCAAGTTTATAAGTACTTATATAAAAAATAAACAATTTAGGTATCAAAGGAATCATTTAGTAATTTTTAGCTTCATTTCCAATCAAACCAAACTTAGAAATATTTGAGTGAACATGGAACGACAAATTTTACCAGTTATAACAAACCTTAAGTAAAAATTAGTATCGGCCACCAATGTATTACTTTTTTTCAACCCGAAATCTCTAAAAATATCATTAATCAGTTTTTAAATAACCAAAGTTTTGTGCCAAACTTCACTTAAGTCTGACATCATTGAGTTTAGCTGGCCCTATTTTCGGACTGATGTTGTTCCTTTAATAAAATATAGTGTACTTAGTAAGGCATTCTAGTAATCATCTCGAGAAAATTATACCTACTACCTAGTAGGCAGCTACCGTGCGGCAAAAATGCCAGACGCCTCCAAAAATGCAGTCGATGGATATTGAGTGGTGGAGAAATGAGAAGAGCAAGCAAAGACGAGACATTAAGACGAGCCGCGGCGAGGAGGCGTCCGGAGAGGGAAGGGGGAGGTAAGAGGGAGGGAGTCACGGAGGCTTTTAGTCCTCGCTAGGTACAGGGGATGGGAGTCGAGTCTCCCCTGGAATTCCAGGTGGAGACCCCTCCCGCCCGCCCCCGACCCATCCCCGAAAAACACGCTCCCGCTCTTCTTTTGTTTATCCCCGCATCTCTCTGGTCATCTCGTCGGGGGAACACCTCCCGAAGTGTCTTCTTTACACATTTTCCCCGGCTGCCTTCCCACCGTTCCCGTCTCTCATCTCTCCTCTCTGCTGCTGCTCACGCCCCTCTCTCCCCCTCACACACGAACAACACTCTTCTCCAAACCTCCCCGGTGTCTTCTGAAAAATGCCGCGTCTTCCACTTAAAAACGAACCCATCTTTCTCCCTCTCTCTTTTTCCGCCTTCCCTGGTCCACGCACTTCACCTGCATTACGAACGGCGGAGATCTCTCTCCCAATCTTCCCCGCACCTCTAGTGTCTTTACGCACGCAGTCCGCACGGGCACAAAAAAGCACAAATACGACCACCTCACACAACCCCAACGTTTCTCGTTCTCTTTAACCTAGCGCTATAACTTTCTTCTCCCCGCTCTTGCACATGGAATTCATCTCCTTATTTACGGTGGGGATATTTGCAGTGATACGCTGGTTTATACATTCTGAATATTTTCCTAATTTATCGATGAACATCAGTACATTTATTGATATATAGTGACAGTTATCAATATACTTCGATATGTTAATCGGCACGTTACTGGAGAAGTGTACAGAAGAGTAGAAGAGAAGCGAATCATATGGAACGCCATAGAAAAAGAAGAACAAGATGGATCGGACGCACCCTGAGATATAATGGGTTTATGAAGAACATAATTGAAGGCATAATGGAGGGAAAAGTCCCAGAGGAACACCCAGGAATGAGTTCATGGACCAAATAAAGAGGAAAGCACGTAAGAAGAGATACCTTGAGGAAAGGGAATTAGCATTAGATAGGGAAGAGTGGAGGTCTGCAGTCTTAGGATTAAACGATCAGTGATGATGATGATGATCTATACACCGACAATGACGATCCTTATCGTTGTGTGTCCGATAGTTAGATATTTCTGATTTCTGAAGAACGGTACTGAAACTCATCTCTACATTTACGTTGCGGTTGTTTACAGCGATGTGCTTGTAACGTTGTAATTATAGCCAAGGTCGAAAACAATATCGACATGGGGGACCGTCGCTAGGGACGCCAATTGGATATAATAAACAGGTAACAATAAGTAATGGGGGACGCCTAGAGAGTTAATAGTAAAGAGTCGGCAGAGATAAGTGGAGGTATAGTGGAGGAGTAAAGATTTAAAGGACGCGAAGTGGGGAAAAAGTTCGAAAGTCGGAGAATAAAAACGGCAGGGAGCGGATACAAAGCGGCATAGAGGCGACGAAAGAAGAAACCAGGGATTTATAAAGAGGCCAGGGAGGTAACCCAAGATAGAAACCGTACGGCCCAGAATTCTAGAAATAAGGAAGACCGCGAAACCATACCCGCAGCCACATAAGAGAGACGAGAAGCCCCAGCGTCTGATAAGTCTAACTTTAAGGATAATGAAGCCAAGAAAAACAATAACCTCCATTTATAAAAATATTGCTGTCTAAAATAACGTAAATGTATAAAATTGGAGCATAAAAGAGTAACATTGTAAATTGGATCCAATACATTTTCAACAGCTCTAAATATTGATGTTGTTATAACCAAATCAATTATTTTCCTTAAAAGAAAGTATTATACTATTTAATTAATTGAGCAAAGTGTTTTTATTAATATGTTGTATAATTTTAACCATTAATCCCTTCAGCAAGGAGGTAAGATTTTAAGTGTTTGGGTAATTGCGAAGGTTGATCGAATTGGTTTCAATAGGAAAGAAAACGTGTCCGGGTGAGGTTACATGCTGGTATATACACACTCAATATTTTCTGAAGACCCTCGAAGATATGCTTGGAATGATGAGTGATGAGAGGAAAACGGCGGAGGAAATTGTGATAGGGTGAAGTTGTAGGTTGGTACGGATAGTAAGCGAATAGCAGCATAATTTCGTGATTGATAGGAGGATATTGGGTTAGCGGGAATGGAAAAGGAAGAGATAAAGTTTTATGGATGGGATGAGGAAGGGTAGGACTTATGCCGAGCTGAAGAATGAAGTAGTATATGGTGACAGGGATATTTATTTGTGAAAGGATTATTATAGCCACTCCTACTTCCCTCTAAACGTATCATTACAGTTTGATTAAATCTACAATAGCAGTATTGTAATATTCGGTGCGTGTATCGATATGCATCAGTATATTTTATTTCGTCTCACGGTTTATGACTCTCTGTCTCTCTCTGTCTAAGCAACAATTCCACCTCCCTTGTCTCATCCGCTAACTGCCGCGAAAAAATATCGCGTTCTCAGCAATAGTTAGCTAGTGCGAGATATCACTCCACATAAGTTGCAAAGAATTTGACCCCTGCGTTGGCGAAAAGATACCCATTTTTCTAAGGATACCAAAATATTAGCATTCTGCTGAACTTCATTTCGCAATTGATACTGATAAATAAAAGCTATTTTCTAAAGGAGATGTTATGGCTGTTCACTTTGGAGACTCATTAAAAGATTACGGACTTTCTGATGCATAGGTCGCGTCATAAACTTAATGATGTGAAGTTCTTGTGTTTTGTTGACTCAATTTACAAATGAATTCCTTACTCACTATACCATGTTTTAAAATATTCTATGAAAACCCATCATTGTGAACAAGTTTTCAGCGCACGGCGTTAAACAAATAAATGAAGTATGATTCGGTTTTACTTTGTGAAATTCTATTTTATGCTTCAAAAATGTTAACTCTAGCAATCCACAGTGGTAAAAAATTAAGTTCACAGTCCGAATTTCAATTCATTTGCTTTTGACTTTGAATTGGATTTATATGGCAAACTTAACGATTCAAGATTTTTTCAGTTAATTATTGAGAAGTTCAGTTATATGAAGCATAGGGGTTGAACATTTAATACTAATTTTTAGGGGAATTCCGTGAAATTTGGACCACCTAACTTCGGCTGCGTACAGCTAACTCCATTGATGCTCTACTAAGGCCATATATTTTCCTGACAAACTATATCCCATGAAAATGACGTCGGTATGCATATATTTTATCATTATTATTAGGCATAGATTAGGTTAAGATATTTTTATAATAATTTCAGTTCCTTGTAATTAAGACCTAGGTCGTGTCATTCGGTCCAGGTCCTATAGGAATGGTTGAAAACTAACATGTTCCGTTGCTTTTTATGTCTTTCTTTACGGTCAGTGATTTAAAAGCAATGACTTTGGTTGATATTTTTTGCTTAGTAATTTATCAATATATTTCGAAATGTATTGTGCAGTTCACCTAATATATTATTCCAACTCGAGATTGTACTACTTTTTAAGTGTCTCTCAATCTACTTTTGTTCCATTTCCTATAACCACCTTTTGATTATGCCCGGGGAATTAGCTCCGGGCCAAAATACACACAAACTTAAAGCTTCAATATTGCAATTTCAGCTAATTAAAGAGAAGTTCAGTGATTTGAAACAAATTTTTTAAATATTTAATACTACTTTTTAGGGGAAGTTTATTGTATTTATTTGTATTACACGGAGAGAAACAAATTCGAATGGCTAAATTCCACAGTAGAATTTTTAGGCACGACAAAGAGAATTTCTACACATATACCTCGATGGCTTAAAATTAACGGGCAACTGATCCTGTGTATCAACGTCTGAAAATAACCTTTTAGTCCATCACTACCCCGGGAGAAAAAATTACGTAGAAGTTGGACAAAACCGCTCATTCCGCCTTCAGGGGTCACGCACTCGAGTCTGACTCTTCAAATTTGGAGGGAAGACCTCTCGGAACTCCCATACAACATTGGACCATATATTGCTAGGTTTAATAAGTACAGAGGAAAGCTATCGGTCTGCATGATACGCTGGTCCAAATTACGTGTACTTCCCATGATGCATATCTTAACTTCATGCATCCCACAATTGCTTAAATTTCAAATTGAAATTCGAATATTCTCTGCTATGACTTGGGGAAAAATCTTACTAAAACTACCTTTACGATGAACGAGATTTCATATCAATTCATCAATATATTTCGAAGTGTATTGTGCAATTCAGTTAATATATTGATCCCATTCAAGATTGTACTACATATATAATGTCTCTCAAATTACTTTTGTACATGTATGTCCTCCTTTAATTAATCTTTATGTCTTACTAGGTCTATGCACATATCCTACATTACATGAACCTCAGATATCTCCGTCAATCTTATCCCTCCTGGCCCCCATAGTCATCTACTCAAGTAGTCCAACCACACGCACGGGTCCATAGCACAAACACAAACTAAAGCCCGTAAATTTCACCTTCTCACTCTCGCCTCTGCGCCATGCATTCGTCTCCTCGTTTTTATCTACTCGGCAACTCCCGCTGGCCTGCATGGGCCATATAGTATATCCCTCCGTCATCTTATTCTTTTCATTTTTTTATCTTCTCTCTTCCTCGAGTTTGGCTTTTCTTTATGGGGTTAATAAGATGAGTATATATTATGGGGAAGTGACTCGTAAATACGTTTCATCGGGTATCTGTTACAGCTCAGGATGCTGCCCGTAAAGTCACCGCTGCTAGAATAAATCCCAGCGAGGATAACTGGTGAAGGGTTCTTGCTTCAGTTTTTGTTGAGGAGAGTTTATTTCGCTGGTTTCCTCTTCCCCG
This sequence comes from Ceriagrion tenellum, assembly GCA_963169105.1. Taxonomy (NCBI): domain Eukaryota; kingdom Metazoa; phylum Arthropoda; class Insecta; order Odonata; family Coenagrionidae; genus Ceriagrion; species Ceriagrion tenellum. Next base: position 129,426,997 of record OY720632.1, on the reverse strand, counting down.
GAAAATAACCTGCATTTTATTGATGTATTGAGCGTGAGGGTGCTATCTATGGTCGGAATCCAGAGGAAAAACTCTGTCCTCCTTCAATATCTTCAACCATGCGTCATTATACCCTTTATTAATTTAAAAGTTAACATGCGTTGACATAATTGATAAAAGAGTTGAAAATTATAAATCCAGTAAAGCTAACATTGAGATGAATTTGATGATCTCGTCATAGCAGATTGCTAGTTTATAATAAGCACAATTTCATATCCACGTAACATTTGGTCCAGAGGTTAAAAATATGAGTGTCTTGTGTGTAAAATAATTACGTTGCAATTTTCCGCTTCTATTGAGTTTTATCCTTGATTCGTTTCGACGTTTTAAATTATCTACATCTACATTCTACCCTGCGAGCCGTCGCATAGGCCAGGGGTATTAGCCCGTGTAAAGATGTAAGGGGATTTTGGGAGGTGAAATGGTTACGTGTATTTTGGGAGTATATTTAGTCGAACTTCGTTTTTATTGTGGTCGCTTGATTTGTGCGGAAAAAACGAGTTTTTGTACCTTTCTGTTCGGCTATGAATTTCTCTTATTTTATCGCCTCTATCAGACCTAGAGATGTAGTAAGGTGTCATGATAATATTCTCTTCGTCGCTCTGAAACTAACCAGTTCTGATTATTATCCATTGCTTGGTTTTTGGCAATCCTTGCTTTCCTGAATGAATTCAGGAAATGAAAAAGGGATTCGAATGGTAGTTAAAGTGATGCTTTCGTTCTAACGAATTGAGGAACATGAATCACATTTTCGGTAGCACTATTTCTGCATTCTCGTCGACCGCTAAATAACATTGCTGCGGACAGTGTTGGAATTGGCGTCCATGAGAAACACATCTTCAACCTTTCGATCATCAAGGAGGGAGTTACAACCCTCTCTTTCGTTCGGAGGAGAGGAATTGGTCAGGAGAGTGAAGGGAGAGGTCTTGGCCCAACAGCATGTGCGCATCCATGCCTTATCCTATTGGCCGAGATTCAAGAAGGAACCTGGGGCGCAGAGTCTCCCCTTCTGAAATCCTCATGCCTAATCTTTTTCCGAGGGATTACATCCTCTTTGAGGAGGGGGTTGAGCTTAAAGTGGAAGGCGTTTCTCTCGCATAAACACGGTCGTGGGGCGTATAATCTTTCCTGGGAGGAATGTAAAGCTTGCCGGTTCAAATCCTCGTTTAAGCCACCCGCACGCTCATGACTTCGACTGCGTATTATAATCCCTTGCTTATTTTTTCTTCCCGTTTCCTTTCCAGGAACCGGGAGCCAGAACTAGGGAGTCGACGTGAAATTTATGAAAACATGCGCGAGGCTTATTATACGTAGGAACACCATTTCCCTCCTTGGAAAATCGCATCTCTCTCTATCTCTCCTCGAAAGAAGCCGAAAAATGAGATTCGTTTGAGGGAGTCTGCCGGCCTTTAACGAATCATGTGTTTGTGTAGAAAGGACCAAGTCGGCCGGAAACGTTCTAAGTCTTGTGCTTCCTCTTGACTCTCTGGTTATTTTTCCCGGTATCCATCATTGTGGGTCTACTCTCCGTGCTGGCGGAAAATTGCTCGACCTATGCATGATGCCCCGGCGTAGAGCGGTTCTTCTCCAGCGACCCCCCCTCAGACAAGAGCGGCATGAACGAGAAGGTAAGGTAGCCAACCACAAACGGGCCCTCCATTTCGTCTCGGCTCCTCTGAAGCCCTCTCAGGATTCCTCCGTACTTGTGGTCCGTGTGTATCATCTGGAGAGCCATGTTACTCACGCATGTATAGAATTACCGTCCCGCAGCAGTGTCCGTCCGTCAGAGCCATTTACCTTCAGAATTCTTCGTTTAGCGGACTGAAGCTGCACTTTCATGCAGTCGTTTTTTGCGTCGTTATGCCGTCGTGTTGCGTGTCACATTTATGCGCCGTTTGCATGGCAGTGGCAGCTTCGGTTTAAAACAGGAGACGTTGAAAAACCTGGTGCCTACAGTCTTCCTAAGTTCTTTTTGGAGATACAATCTACGTTGTGGAGTTACTGAAGAAAAATGGACGTTGTTCGAGGAGTCTGGCGATGACTCCCGGATTGGCTGAAGAAAATATGAACATAGATTGCACCGCCTATGTTCATATTTTGTTAACTAACTGAAAGTGGCCTACAATACCTCGGGGAAGAATCTGGCGAACAACAAACGGCAGGCAGAAAGCGACCGACCTCAGCTTGCCTTAGCTCCGGCAACGCAGCCTGCGTTTGAGATCTCGATTCTGATTGGCTACGCAATGAACGGCGGCGGAGAAAAGGCTCAATGAAAAAGCATCTTCATGCGAAGGCGCGGTTCTTTATTCCTTGTCAGTCAACCCTGAGAAGAACCGCTTTGATTGGAGTTTAAAAATTTTGCAAGCTAATCACGTGTAAGTTAGCGATTGAGAAGTGCGGCCGTCCGGTGATGACTTATTAAAATTAAGCCTATAAATGTCAAAAAGACGCCATTATCTACATAGGCCGTATTGTCCGCGAAAATATTCCTCTTAGTATCACTTTTATGTAACTTTAACCACCTGGTAATGCTGTTTCCTGAACAATGTATTGTAGTTACCTCTGGCCAAACAGGAATCACTAAAAATATTCTGGCATCATCAAACGTTTTTCCTTGTGACTAACATTATAAATTAAATTATAAGTGAAATAGGCTAGCTTTGTTATTTTTAAGCGATCTTACATGTTAATTTTGGGTTCCACATTACCCAAAGGAAGAATTACCGCTAAAAATATTATTATATTAATCTCAAATGCTCATAAATAAGCTACTGATGGGTAACATTGGGATAAATTCATTTTCCCTAGCCTTTCATAGCGAAAAATGGAAACTGTCCCAAAGTTTCCCCACATGAAGGGGTAAGATTGAGACGAGAACAGAGGGCGCTTGTAGTAAAGTTATTGATCGCAGAGATAACTTATTTCTATATTTGGAAAGATAAAATTCAAGTTAATGTAAAATGATAATCTTAACTAAATAGCTAAATAAGTACGAGCATTAGAAAAAAACCTGGTAATGTGTCCCAAAGTTACCCCATTGTACGGTATTGATTCGCAAGGGCTACGTATTTTAATTTGAACCTATAAAATGTCTGATGTAGTAACTAAAATTCTTTCCCAATCGCAGTTCGTGTTGGTTTCCTGAGCTCATAGCAAGCTGCTAGCAGGAAAATAAATCGCCAATGAGCGTTCAGAATTGAAAGTTTGACTCGCATGGTCATTTTTCACGTGAAAATGCTGGGATCAACGGGTTGTACCTTTTCAGAGTGAGGAAAATGATAGCTTTAGCTATAATATTCCCTATCGAACGGTCATTTTTTTCTGTAACCGCGAACATCATTCTTACCTTAAGTGACGCGGTATGAAACCAAGGAGTCTTCGCTTGGCAATATTATGCTTCTTGGACATACGGTTCAGAGAAGCCAATTGAAGGTCATGGTGGAAATTTTGGAACCACACTTGATCAAATGAGTTTTACCTCGAAATTCCATTGAAGGGAAACTTCCGAATTTCAGTACCTCACTGCAACTGCGAGCGAACTTCGGGATGAGAGCCTAAAATCCCCTCGTTTTCACCTGCAAAACAGGGTATCTCATCGAAAAAGTGACTGTTATGCATAGATCAATCGTTTTTTCAACTCTTTGCTTCATAATATAATTAAATGCTGTTTGCTTTTTTACCAATTTGATAGTTTAACCGTCCATATTTGAACTGTCGGAAATTCGCTGTTAAATCTGCACCTAGGCTATCAATAAAATAAAATATAGACTGGACTTGGTTGGAGTAATGAGAGAACATTTTGACTTTTACAATATGCACTTAATTCATTTTTTGAAATTAGTAAATTTTCCAATAGATAAAAACAATAATTCATTTTCAAGCAGCGATAAGAATACCCTAGAGAATTAGTTCAAATATTTGTTCACATTCAGTGATAAAAACCTCTCATATAATCTACCGATGTACCTAAGCCTGGAGATCTCACAGTCTCTTGTTAGGGTACTGCAATGTAAAGAATGGAGACTTAACTGCTTGATGGTCAATCTAACATGGAATTTACCTGGCTGGCTGAAGAAGAAAACGAACAGTTGGTGGAAGTGGTAAGTATTCGACTTGCTAAAGAACTATTAAATGAGCTTCATGTAGACCCAGAGTTCTAATCTATAGGTAGAACGGAAGAAAAAGCATTTAGGGTTTTTTCCTCAGTGATTACCCCTCACTTTTCTAAATTCTTTGGAAATTTGTACGTGCATTTAAGTCTGAATTACAGGCATCCAAAATTTTCATGTGTGTCATTTTTATTGTATAAGAAAAATCTTGCAGTATAATTTATGAATCTCATACTTGCATTCGTGTATTTTTCCTTGAATGATAACCAAAAAAGGAACCCATTTTCCGTGTAATCGGTGAAGATAAGTTTCAATGGAGTATATCTCAATCAAAATTTGTCGTAGCATATTTCTTTCTCTGTCTTTGGTACTTTTCATCTCCCAATTTAGCTCTGACTTTATTTTCACCTAAAGAATCAATTCTCATTAAAATGGACTCTAAAATTGGGAAAATAAATTAGGTAATTGAGTTCAAACACATTCAAAGTATTTCTAAAGGTGGCATTTCTTGATGAATAAATCGTTTTAATTCATTTTGTCTTCGCTAAATGAGTAAATGTATTTCCGTTATTATCGCTTTACTTATATATCATCCAATTCTGTGGAACGTCCTGAATCATCGCTGTCATACACGTGTTTCCAGGGATTGACTCCTGCGGGATTTCATTTGAACAATCCCGCAGCAGTTTGTCTCGAGAAGGAGAAACAGTGTGAAGTGACGCTCAAGGTTGGAAACGCCCTCCTTTTGAATTGACCGTGTTGGTAAGCACCTCGATCTAATAGTCGAAAAAAAGAATCAGGCGATAAAGGCCGTTAACAGTTTTCGGTGTGATTTGTGGACCTTTAAAGTTTAAGCACGGAGAGTTAATGCAATAAATCAAACAATTTTACTGCTTCCTTCGATGATGAAAGCCTTCCTTTCGTTCCGCAAAAAATATCACTTTCCAGAAAAAAAAATCTTTGGCGGTTAAGAAGGAAATCTGAAAGGAGGTGCTTATTTTGGCCGTCACTACCTGCATGCACAGCGCCGCGCCTTCGCCCCTTCGCTTTCTGCTGCCGCTCGGAACAAAAACACCCCACACCGAACTCCCGGCCGGCCGTCCTCCTCCTCCTTCCCTTAACCTTCCTACCGCCCACGTGGGTGGGATCGTCCACTGCTAAGCAATCGCTAATGCTGTAGTTCCCGACCCTTGAGACGCACTGGTATTCTCAGGGTAAGATTACACGCTAAAGATTGAAAGTGCTTAGCATCCGTACTTAAAGATAATATTTAGGATTAGATTTAAAAAAATAGCGATCAAGATCTCTTAAAACTAACAATTCATGAGAAGATAATGAAATAGTTTACAGTGTGCTTATTGACTAGTGAGAGGTTTTTGGTCCACCTTGTTGATTTTTTTAACATCTTATGTTGCAAATGCTTGCTTATGACATTTTGAAAAATGTATTCTACCGGTTTAGGTATGGTTTTTTGAATGTCAGAGGATCTCCTTCCGGTTTTCTAAACTTTCACAGGCCTATCTCCCTCTAATATATCCTTTTTCGCCTCAGCATACGATCTATCCGTCTTCATCCTGTCTATGAAACCTATTTTCTTTCTTCCTCTTCTCTACTTGCCAAACGTCCTTCCCTCTTTCACATTCTTGAGCAATCCCTCGCCCCTTATTACATCCTCCAGCCACCTACTCCTCCGATCTCGAATTTCATTAAGAAGTTTCCTTTCCTCGCCCACCATCTCAAACACTTCCTCGTTAGTCTCTTTCACTCACTTTCTCCATCCTTCTCCACAACCACATCTCAAATGCCTACTATGTGATATAGAGGTGGATATATCAATGCCTGAAGTGTTAGCGTCCATCTTACGTTTAATATGGTACATTCCCGTGTGTTACTTCTGAAGTTTATTGCAATGCTATTAATTTGATGAAGACAATCGGGACTATACGCAATGGTTACAGATGAATGAGAAAGTGACTCATCGTAAAAATTTTTGTTTTTGCTTTGCTAAAATGAGGAATTGTTACTTGTTGTGACATACATCAGTGAGAGTGATAGCGTGTATATTTCTATTATTGTAATACAGAGAACATATTCTTCGCATGAAATTTGAGTTTATGGCAGCTTTTAGATTATTCACGGTATATACCTATTTTATGCTGTCTATGATTAGTTTCTTTTTACGTGTATATGTTGTGTTTTCGACGTGACTATGGATTGGCATTTGGGCATTATTTCTGAATGTATTTACTCTCCTGCAATTTATGGTATTCATTTCTTTTTTTAAATAGAACTTTGTTTTTGGGCCCCACACAATTAACTTCTATCAGCTCGCCCCCATATCCTTCTAGCCGATTAACTAATTTTCTCCGCAAACCTTCTTTCAATGCTGAAGTTTGGTTTCATAAAATATGTGAAATTTAAGAGCAGGGAGTTAGATTGCAAGTCTGCTTACATATATGATGTTCTGAGTTAGGTCTATTATTTTTGAAATTACCTTAACGTGTTAGTCTCATTTTCATGCGATCGAGGTGTAATAAGGGGCAGTGCCAGTGTGAAGAGTGTTGGCAGTTTAATCGTACTTGCCTAATATCGTGATCAATCTTATTGTGTATCGTCTTTTATGTACTTGGCGATTATACCCTTAATCTCAGTCGGTGAAAGATGTCACTTCTTATGAAGGAAAAGAGCACTAAAATTGAAATTTTCAACTCATATCAACCTAGTAGGGATCAGTTATCCACTAGATAAAATCTCCACCAGAGATGGGAATTGAATCCGTGCCCTCGGGATGGGAATCCAGCACTCTGGAAACTCTATCAAACCCGTTACGCGAGCGAATTTTTATTTAATAATTCGATGACAAAAATGGAACGTATCAAACTATACGTTTGTCTCGGGAATCCTCCGTATTTCATTATTAAATGTGCAAGTCAATACAGCGAGTAAAAAAGCACTCAAAGTTTTACTAAGTTTAGAGGCCACTTTACACAGTACATTTTATCGTAGAAACGAATGTATCATAGAAGATACAAGAAACTGAATGGAGTAAGAACAGGTTCTATTTCCCAAGTCAAAAGTACAATCTAGTACAATAAAATTTAATGTGTAAAGCGGCCTTAAGATAATTCATTGCTGATAAGGGCTGCGTAGTTTCCATAAATATTGATCATAATATCGTCTCAAAGCCTGTCTCAAATTCAGTCATTCGGGAGTTTTCCAATTTACGTCTCGGAGTGAACGCAGATTGGAGAGCATTTCATTGCAAACGAACGACAGTGAATGAAATGATATACGCTGACTTGCTTATAGGTAGCAATATGCAGATCCAAACAGTCACGGCCGTGTATTTCGTTAGTTTATATTTCACGAATTTGCTCATTGGTAATGTAAGATTTTTTCCACGGAATAATTGATTCAGTTACATTATCTTTGTATGACGCCTTAATTGAAAATAAAATCATAAATGATAATCACAGATGCTGTTACTGAAGTTCTATTACTGTCTAACGCACATTGGCTATGTTCTCAATCTGTTTTTGAGTGCGCTATCTAGTGAACAGGTTCTGCAATAAATGGAAATAAAATTTTATGTTATGTTACTCGGAGAACGGCACAATAGAAAGTCCCCCTTGCCTACATAACCGCGAAAACAGAAATCTTTCATCTCTCAACACGCCCTCGAATGCGCTCAGAAGAAGAGCCTGCAGCGGCGTTCTCAAGAGGAGGTATATTCAGCACTCCTAAGTGAATGCCGAGAGGAGAGGTGGGCAAACCCATCAGGAGGGAGTCAATTCCGTCCTCACACTCTTTGCAAGACACCTCTCTCTCTCTCCTCCTCTTCCCTCCCACCACCTCCGAGTACTTCTTCCACACTCTCCAACCCCCGCCGGACCCCCTCTGATATCTCCCCAAAAAAGGACGAGGGGGTGACAGGGGAGGGAAGTGGAAAAAGGTATATGGGAGGAAATGGCCACCGCCCTTCCTCCCTCCCTCTCTCGCCCTCTCTCTCTCTCTCTATCTCTCTCACTCTCTCCACCTCTCCCACCTCCCGTCTCCTTCAACTTCCAGAATGGATTTGTGTGTACACGAGTTTTTAAGGCTCTCCTCCATCCACCCGTTCTTTTTTCGGAGGTGAACGGGTGGGTGGGGGTTGGTCGGTCGAGGAGGGGGAGGAGTTATAGTCTGGCGGTGGAGGTGAAGAGGGCAATAATGGGGAGATTGGGGGAGGGGAGAGTTTAGAGGGTGAAGTGGAGGGGATGAGGAGTGTGGAGGAGTGCAGGGAAGGGAAAGGAAGCCGGAGGAGGACATTGTAAGTCGGTTTACAGGGGAGATGCGATTGGTTTCTTGAAGATGATAGCACTTCCCAAATTCAAGAGTGAAAGTGAAATCAAGTTTCAGCGGATGTAATTAACCCATTTCCGCCCAAAAATATTTTTGTTTGCGATTTTGATGAATTTTTGGCTTTCTACTCATATCTGAAGTACTCATAAAAATATTTGATTATCGTGAACTTCAACGACGCAGTATAGACAAGTTAATACAATTAAGTTAGCGGTTGCTTCTATAGAGCAACAATCATCATACAATCGGCGCGTCAGGATGTAGCCATATGGCTACGGTGGGCCGAAATGGGTTAAGGCGGAACGCCAATTCGCATTGAGGTGGTTCGAGGTAGCATCTCAAATGTAAGTATATTTTAGGTTATAATGGCGACAAATTTGAACGATGATACAAGAAGTATGTGGTTAGAAGAAGACCTTCGAAACTGTAAGGATTACTCTACTTCAAGCTAATACGTGGCCCGTGACCAGCAGCTGGTAGCTTTCAAGGGCTGCGGCTTTATAATCTACATGCCAAGCATGCCCGCAAAATTGGCATAAATATAATCATGGTCACAAAATGTTGTGTTATAGCATATTATCATTTACGCTTGCGCAGGATCTCCTTAAGGTATGCCAGTCATATTCATATCAGTCTTCTGCGTATCCTACCCCGATATATTTATGGCCGTAACAGTAGGTTATAGGAAAAACAACGATGGGTCTTGGAATATCAGAAAATAGCACTTGTTGTTTAAGATGATCAATTTTCCAGGGCGTCTGTTTCCGCTTAATATTTTTCTGTCTGATCCCTTGATGCTTATAATCTCTTGTTTAATCTTGAATAATCTCTTGTTAGAGATAAAATATTTATCTAATGTGTGCATTTCCTATACGGTCATTACAATTTCAATTCTCGTACCTCAAAGCGCGTAGTAGGAATAAAAGCAGAGAAAAAGAACGTGTTGCAAAATTTTAATCGGTTACGATCCGATAAAACGTTGCGTACAGTCAGTGATTGTTTTTGTTTTTCAACCATAGCCAAGTACATAAATTTATGTCCTTGGAAAAATATTGGCAAGAAGTGTAATCTGATAGGCTTCTTGTAGCTAAGGGCCACATGATCTCTTTGTCCTCTGGCTTTCCTCCGTTACCCATGGTAGGCATGGCCATTTGTCACATCCTCCTATTTCAATTGCGACCAATATCTATCGCCAATAACGCAATCTCAGAAGATGATTGAATTGCAAATTTGAGCGTGCAACACGTCGATTGGAAAAATAAGTAATGGCGCTTCATTCTCTCGTATCTGCATCGCAGGATAACATTATGATAAATCTCTTCGCAATACGTGCCTATGTAATGATACCCGTTTACTTCAAGGCCGAATATTGTTTAGTTCAATTCTTATTGTACAGTTCAGTCCAAATAATTTTTTTGCTATGCCATAAAACTACACCCTGAAAACAGACAGCATTGTCAACATTGAAAATAAATATGAAATGAGATAGGAATATCTCTTTGCTTGTTCATTAATGTTCGCGTGTTCGTGAATGTTAAAAGTTATAAAGCTGGAGTTATAAAAATTACAAATCGGCGCTAAATAATTCATGTATGGTAAATTTTAACGGGTTTACCCTCATTGTATCGTATCGTATATGTAACGTATGCAGGGTCGGCTCTAGGTTTTTTGGCGCCGGAGGCGAAAACAAATGTGCGCCCTCATTAAAGCGCCTTCCGGAGTGTCTGGGGGGTATGGAATTTTGGAAAAATGTTTTCGTTAATCATTGGTATTACAAAGAATTTTATTTTTATAACCTTTGATTAATGACTGGGATATGTAAAGAAAACTAATGTCAACTTTACATAAAATACATACTTTAATGTCCACAATGTATTATGTTAGTTGAAAAAGTAGTTCTAACAATGGCTTTGCATTTTGTCTTTTGTTTTGACGACTTATAGGTTAATAATTATAAATCTAAATTAGTATTAGAAAAGCTACATAACACAGTTTTATATAAGGTAAAAAGTCTACCGCATTATTTACAGTTCACTCAATAACAAACAGAAACTCACAGTTATGTTACAGATAGTTTTTCTGTTTTTATAGCACTTAAAAAATACACAAAGAGTACTTGATGTTGGTTGATGTCAGATTATTGCTTTCTTAACTACGGTCTCAAAGTCACTTTTAAAATCTGTTTAACAGTATTTATACTCCTAATGATACTTTTCTTGCTTTCTGCTTAGCAAATTCTTGTATGAGGGCTTCCAAGTCTGTCTTGCTATCTCGCTTTCAACAGAAATTGTCGCCAGACCCACAAGTCTCTCCTGGCATATTGTACTACGCAGATAGGTTTTAATTAGCTTAAGTTTTGCAAAACTTCTATTTTGTAATGACAACTTAAATAAAATACCCTTCACCTTTCATTCCCTAGTAATTCCTCTGCCTAAGCAAGTAGGGCGCCGAAGTACTAAACTTTTATTTTAGTTTATGTTCTTAAATCCCCAAATAAATAAATAAATCCTCAATTTCCGCCCCCCAAAATTGCGGCCGCCTAGGTTGCCTATATGGACGGGCCTGAACGTATGTATGAATTTAATTAAACTAAGTTTGAAAACTGACCACCTAAATTTGTAACCGTCTTTTTTAGTTTCACGTTCAACTCATCTGGAAAGTAAACACTTGGAGAAGTTTAATATTATTATTTTAAGATTTGCACTTTTTTGGTTCATAACATCTCGGCGAAATAAATATTTTTTAGTCTCAAAAGGTGAATTAATATATAAAATTCTGTATTTACAAATCGAAATAAACTGTTGGTCAGCTGGATTACTCGTCAATTGGTTCTATCAATGTAGGTCTTCCTTGGCGTTTTTTCTTTCCTCAGCGGAGAGAACACGTCTTTTTGTGGTAACGTGATTGTAATATTGCGATATGATAACCCTGTATTTACTGGAGGCAGTCAAAGTTTTATCATTTTCCCTGAAATGAACGTTATTCAAGGTGCCCATCACGGAGGGAATGATCTCATAGTTTTCTCTTCGAATCATGGCATTCCACCTTTGAGCCGTACACCGACGCGTATATACAAAACATTTTGAGGCGACCGCATTCTTTTTCTAGTTCTGTCTGCATTACTCACTATTGTGCAAACGCATATGGATTTTACTAATCCCACGAATTCACTGGATTGCTAGTCGTGTGAAGTTAAAGGTCTCACCCTAACAATCTACACTATTTCGGTTCGTCACTGCTGTCAACCCATCACTGAAGGAACAGGAGGTTTCTCACGTCTGCGAAATCTTCAACGAGCTGGCTCACATGTCTGTGAAAAATTCAGTCTGTCAGTTACCATGGGCGTATTCATAGGATTCCTTAGAAGCGGTCATATGACGTGAATGGTTTGACGCTATCTTGCCATATGTTGAAATCTCTTTCACATTAACGCTGCCAAGGATCTTTCGAATTTATGCCATGCAATTATTTCCTAAAAAATAGGGCTCTATTGAAACATACATATTTTCAGCAGAATAGCCACGATATTGTAGTAATTTATTTATAAATATGTGTCGTGGAAAATAAGTGCAAAGAATTACAGAATTTATCAACATTTTTAAATATATTTCGCGAGGGAGCCATGTTATATGGATCATATTTCGCTTAAACAGACTGGATTTAATTTCATGCGTCAAAACACCATCTTTTTTCTTTTTAAATGCAATATCTGAAGCTAATGGGAAGTAACCGACCTGCAGAGTTGAAGTGAGTTACGCACTGAAGTGAGTAGAAATCACCTGCATCAATCGGATCAAAAACAATAGAGAGTGCTGGGTGAGAACTGAAGAAAGAAAGAGGAATGTATTTTAAAGGATATGAAAGTAGAATGGAGAAGAGAGAGAAAAAAGGGAACGGGAAATCTTTTACAAATCGTCATAATGCCCAGCCGAAGTAGCCACGTTCAGAGATTGTCCATGAGTGATAGGGCGAGGATCAGAGTATGACTAACGTCAAAAACTTAGTTGACTCAGGCGTGGCTTCGTGGAATTCAACATTGTAAATGAAAGAAACTTATTAATTCCACTTAAATAAAATTATTATGGAATAACAAAGTTACCCATAAACGCGTTAAAGCCCATAACAAAAGTATAACCTCATTCGGAAGGAGGCTGAAGTATGTAGTGGTGATAATGATTTGGAAACTAATATGTAACTTAAGAGGAGGGAGTTCACATGCAGTAATGATGTTAGCTGAGGAAATTTATTAAAAATATGAAGGGATAGAAAACTCATATCGGACTTCATGTAGGGGGATTGAGCCAGCAAGTCTTTCCTTAGTTTATACCTCATGCGTCTGCCTCTGATAAGTCCTCTAAATTTCACATTCTCTTCCATACAAGTGTTCCCCTCTTGATCGCCTTTTCAACTCCAATCTTCAATACCTCCAGTGCTTTTCTACCTTGGATGATTCCTTGATTTTGACTTGGGTTACAGGTGCGTTATTATTAATTTGGCTAACACAGTATATACGTTATAATTCAGTCAATCCATCAATTAAAAATAATTAAATTCTTCTTTTGTGCCTTCAACTCGGCTTGACACTTTGATGTTTGTCAGCAACCATTTTAATAATATGAAATTTTTCATTTATAAGACAACCTTAACATATGTAATCAAATAGAAATATTATGAAATAGTTCTCGTATTCCATAAGGCTTCGTGTTTAAATATCATTGAATTACCTAAAAGACCGTATCAGTTATGTACAGTTATTTTCCTTTGAGCTGTAGGTACCTATAACTTATAAGAATAACGTTTGCAAAGTTACGTGCAAATCTATACATCATTAAAAATCAATCCAATCACCTTCACATGGTGTAAAAATGTTCTCAGATCTCTTGCAACTTCGACGTTTAGATACGGACCCGACATCCTTGAAATATTGGGTGGACTGCAAATCTCAAAAAAAAAAACGTAACTGTAAGCTCAAATTCCAGATGCAACATGGAAATTTATTGAGGTAAACTGATGCCTCCGAAATATGAAGAACGCCTTCAAAGGGCTTGAGGTACGAAGATAAGAGAGCGGCAGAAAGGGAGGAATAAAAGTGAAGCAACAGATGTAGAAGACGAGATGGAAGTTCAGGTCTGAAGGGATGGCCAGGCAATGGGTTTCGGGTTTGGACGCGGTGAGTGGCATTTGAAATGGCGTGGAGTATTTTAGGTGGAAGTCCTACAGAGCGCTCCGCAACTAATTGAATCCTTAGAATTTATGGAGAACTCTATTACTAAACTTACTAGGCCTCTCAGGTTACATCTTCCAACACCGCGCGAAATATGAGCGAGTGACTTTAAGGAATTCAATTTTCATTTTGTGAGATAACTAGACATGCGATTATTTTACAGTTAATTTTCCTGCGGCCACTTTTAGTATTGCACCTCCGGATTTCAAGAGATTTACACTGAACACCAATTGTAAAAAGAGCCCATAATGTTATCAAAATGAGGAATCGTAAAATTTCTTGAATGAAATCGAATTCGCAGACTGGCTACTTGGTAAAAAATATGTTATCCATTTGATATGATCATCAAAACATCACCCTTCCACACTATCGCTTTTTACCGACCGAAATTAATTAGTTTTAAACCCAGAATTGAAGTGAAGCATGGGATAAACAGTATTCTTCTTCATGACACAAAAGTTGTTTTTGTGGTAAACTGTTTAGGATTGCATGAGCTTTGAGAAAGGTTCAGTAATTGAAGGGCATTAAAATAAAGGCCGACCTACTAATTTTTGAAAAAATAATTATCAATTGGCAAGAGGAACTAAAGTCAAGATGTGTTCGCTGAATTGTAATAGTGCTGCACTCGGCTACTATGGCAGAAAAGTGCTTGATAAATCGTCGAAGAGTGTGAATTGCAATTTGCATCCTAAATTTCCAGTAAGTTGGATTAATTATAAAGACGTCAGTAAAGAAAATTAAGTAATGAATTGAGTTGTGTGCATACCAAAAAATTGTGTGTGATGGAGAAAATCTGGTTACTAGTTTGGATCCCCCGCATGAAAATACATTGAGATTGCTGTAAAATATTAGCTGGGGCGAAAGATGTGTTGACCAGTGTCATCAGCGAAAGAATCGATTTTTTGAAAGATGCAAAAGATAAAAGTCATGATATAGAATTTGTTTTGACTCACTCAGTCACTGTTGAGCCTTCTTAAGAAGAGCGTGAGGATGAGAAATTTAGGGAGGGCGCCTCTCGTGGAGGTGGAACGGTGCGGAGATGGAGGGAGAGATAGCGAGAGGGAGGGAGAGATAGCGAGAGGGAGAGAGAGAAAAAGAGAGAGAGCATCGAAGAAGGATAGATAACAAGATACGGATACGAGTCGTAAAAATTTATGCTAATATCCTTCTTTCCCCGGGTGAGTTACTGCTTCGAAATAGTGAGGGAGAGAGGGAAGTTATGTCCCGTAACAATGGGATGATCAGAATAAAAAATGACAGGAGGGTCGAGCGATGCCGCCCCGAAACGAGAATGATGCTTGGCATAAAATAATCGTTACTCTCCTCCAGAACCGTGCGGAATCGCTCCTCGGTTAGAAGTGGGAAAACACGAGGATGTTTCCTTTAATTATGTGTTGGGTTCTACTTCAATGAGGCGCAATGTGCGTAGTTTCTAATTCAACCCTCCAGAATGGATTAAATTTTAAGAACTGTTCTTCTTTGTCTGTCCATAATAGCGATCATCATTGATTGTAATATCCGTAGGTTTGCTCTTTGAAAGTAAAACGTGAGGCGGGAAGTTTCCGGGTGTTCACCTCACTGGCGGTCTACATCAGAAATCAAGATGTCGAATGCTGTCCAAGGGAAATAATTTCCTCTTAAAGGGAACGCATAGTCTTTTCACTCTGTAAATAGAAATATGTGTTGATACAGTTGCGTCCTTCATGTAAAAAGAAGAGCCTATTGTTGCATTATGTAGAGAAACAAACACGAATGAAATAAATCATTCCTGTACAGATTGGCATGCTTATGAAATCATTCTACGTACAGTAGCCGGTACAGATGTTGAGATTTTTTGGGTGTTCTGTACTTTCCGTTCTTTTTATTCAATGAAATATTTACTAAGGTAAATAAATATATTAGCTAGTTTTTTTACGTTCCAATATTACCAATCCAATTTCTGTCGGCTAAGAAAATAATAGTTAAATTTTCAACATCATCAACTTTGCAATTGGGTGAGGATAGCACCCCGTTTTCCGTTGAGAACTCGTAGACATTGGCTTCTATTTCAACTTCTTTCCATTATTTTCATGCACGGTCACGTCCTACATAGTTTGTGCTCTTGGGTATCGGCTTATCAACCCTATTTTTCATGTCAAAGAGTTGGCCGTTTCTCAAAATCATTACAATTTTCATTAAATTTTTTTTGTAGGAATTGCCTTGTCAAGGTGTCCTGGAGAATAATCCTTTATTCTCCGGTCATGAACGTAATTTGAGCATTTTAATGGTGGACGAGAGATTACCTGGGGAGTCCAGGTAGATATATATATTTTAAAACCTATTGAGAGCCACTTGCAACCGCATAATTATTGCTAATATTGTCTTTTTTTCACTTTCATGTTCTATTTAATTGCTTTAACCTAACAACTTTGCTGAGATAAATGATGAAGAGTGCAATTGTTAGTGTATCGGG
The DNA here is from genome assembly GCA_963169105.1 of Ceriagrion tenellum. NCBI lineage: Eukaryota > Metazoa > Arthropoda > Insecta > Odonata > Coenagrionidae > Ceriagrion > Ceriagrion tenellum. The sequence continues at coordinate 129,410,832 of OY720632.1, read as the reverse complement.
ACTAGCCACGGATTAGCTATACAATTTCTCTCGCAATGCATATGTGTGCGAAATTGCAAAGAGGAAAAATTTTCCGCCTTGGCCAGGACAGCACATGAATGAAAGTTGAACCTGTATACTAATGACTGAGGAGTTCGAACGTTTTTCCGTTTAAAATATTGCAGGAGCAACTACCACACCTTGCCAACTCCGGTTTGCCTACAACTATACCTCCGGCCTCCAGATTTTCTTGGTAAGTCCTTGGCGTCCAGAAATATATTAACTGGAACGACGAAAATATGAAATGAACATAAAACTCCAATATATCGTTTTAACCCCGCTAGCTGCACTTTGTAAACTTTTTAGAGAATAAATAATTGTAAAACATATATTTACAATGTCTCAATGGGTTGTCACCCTCAATTAGCTTCTTGAGCAAAGAAAAATGGTTACTTGGCGAAATTATTAACCAGGATGGCACAAAAGTTTGGCGATGTTGTACATATAATTCTATAAAGGATTCATATTAAATCAAAAATACATGGGAAGCACCACGCCTTCAGAGTTATCTTGAGGGAAACAAACAGGAAACTTGCAGCTCTGCATTAAAGAAACTAGGATTTATCAAGGCAATAGTGCAAAGGTTTCCTGAGAAAAAATATAAGGAGAGATGCTATATTGCTGAGGTTAGATCTCAAATCAATTGGGCAGCTAGCGTTTTGGACTCCGGGCAGGAAGGTTTATTATGCGACATGAGTTCATAATAATGAAGTCCAAAGCCTAAAGCACGCTGCGTTCAAAACTGCAATGAGCAAACAAATAGAGAAACACAGCTGAAGGAGGAACTTGGTTAGGAGCACTAGACTCCGAAGTTACACACTAGGCTTGAATTACTTAAAATATTCAAATCTGTTGAGTTTCAGCGTGACACGAGGGATATTACTTTGACGCCGCATTCTATCTCTAAAACTGAGAGACACGGTAAAATAGAAGACACTAACAAACTGATAGGAGCCACAAAGCCATACCACACTTCATTCATAGATGATTATGAACGAAAGCAAAGCGTGATTTCAAGACATTACATTAGCATAGAATTCAGCTTTTTCCATCCCCTTCCTTTTCATTCATCTTGTAATGGCTGGTGCCTTAGCACCTGCTACCATACGCTCTTGCGACGATTCGCGGGGTTGTATGTAGACGATAACTCAGTTGCTCAATTTCAAACAGAGAAATTTGAAGGCTACATCCTAGGCTTAGTTTTTTTGAGAAATTTAGAACAGATGTGTTTCAGAGCCACACATAGAATATAATTATGACGTCACAATACATCTCTAGGTATGACAGAAGCGATAAAATGAGAGAGATACATTGCCGAACAGATAGGTGCAAAATCTCGTTCTTTTCGCGCACAATAAGCGACCATAATAAAAACTGAGCATCTCCTGAATACTCTCGCATAATACACTTCATCATTTCACATCCGAAAATAGCTATTTTTTTTAACTTTACACGGCTGGTGTCTTAACATCCCCTGCCACACGTCTATGAGGAGGCTCGCAGGGTATCATGTAGATGTAGAATCGTCTTAAGGTGGCTTGACTATGTGAGTCACGACAAATACAGAATTACAAATTTTTATTTATTCAGTTGATACAATCGTGCTTCAGCTGATGTAATGGTAACCTATGGAAAGTAAAATAAAGGTATAAAATATGCAATAAAAGATTCAAGCTTTTCTCCGTGTAATATGTTTAAATATCTTTCTCGGGCTTCGCACCGGGTAATATTTTCTAAGGCGCAATGAGAAAATATTACTCGTTGCGAAGCCCGATAATGACATTTGAAAAATATAAAATATGCAGTTAGTTCCATGCATATATTTTTAATAACCACATTTCTCCAGCCTTAGGAGCCGACTGCAGCGCCATTTGCATGGAACTACCGCATCTTGACTTCAATTACGACGGCCGTTCGCTAATTACTTGACAAATAGTCGCTAACATGCCTATATTTTTATTTTTATTAAATTTATCGGGACTCTTTGCTTCTTAAAAAAGTTAAAAATTAAAGCTTGAATGTTCTTTCCTGTTCAAATTGGCATTTTTCCACGGTAGTCTGAGCAATATCCATAAGAACCCATGGAAATGTCAGCATTCACAGCTGAGTTATAGTGAAACTATCCCGGCAACCATAGTTTATTTTCATCTGAGTTTATGAAACGCACTTCAAAGTTGCCCTGTTTATATATTCGGAAAATCTAGAATAAGCGACCATAGGGCAGAGCCACTTTAAGTTAAGTTACGTCCTTACGACACATGTTCGTGTTTGATGCGAATTAGTCTCTCGAAAAGAGTATTCTCGTGTTTCCGTATTGAAATCTCTGGTGCTACGGAGAGCCTTTTATGACTCTATGACTCAGTTTGGAAATCGGGGAAACGCCTAAGTTATACCACGAGTGCGTGTCGAGTCGGGCGGAACTCGCGGTTAATTGCGTTTCACAAGAGGTTTAGAGATGCACGCCACTCTTTGGCAACCTTCGTTTCAAATGAATGACTGCCCAACCGTTTTTTGTTTCGTTAACGTGGTTTTTTTCCAAGTTCCTTACATAGATCAATGAATGCGTGGATGTAGTGAGGTGAGGTTCAGCGTCCGACATCGATTGGGCATGGTAATCGATTTATAACCATACTATGGCATTTGAGGTGACGTAAAGAGGATATCTATTCTGCCCGATCCATGTGATTATTCTATTGTGTTTCACTAAATGTGGATTTAAATCCACTGAACAACTTCCTTTCTTGGTATTATGGCAGTTAAGAGGGCGCGGTAACGTAATAAACAATCCGCTAATGTTCCAACGTCTGACAGTGTTAATGTAACTGTCACGATACGTTAACATTCATGAAAGAATTTTTCCTATCCCAAGAAAGGTCTTCCGGCATAATTCGTTTTATCTTCCCATTACTCCTCTGCCAATATAGTGTTTTACGCTCGGTTTCTCGCTTAATGTGGTCATGGCTTCGGTTCAACTTAATTTATTGACAGAAGTTGTGCGTGTCTATGAGAGGAGAGTGTACGTTTTGAATGAGAAGTTTCGTATTTTATCGGATTTCAACTGACCTTTTAATTAGTATGACGGCTTCTGGACTATCCTTCTCGCTATTGATGCTAGATGTTATTTTTTTCAAATAAAGTCAATGGGAAACATTTCTTAATCTGAATCGGCTTTACTTCGGCAATAAATACCAATTGATGTCTCTTCGGATACCTTTCTTCCCCTTCTTATCCCAACGATGAGCCATTTATGGAAGCCTAAGGGATTATTATTTTTTATTTTAAGTCAAGGTCATAAACGTATTTCCTTAAGGATGCATGAGAAACAGAAAAGAATGCCCGAGATACTGTAGGCACACCATGTCATTACGAAATCCTCGAGTACAGTTTTTGTATTTTCTTGATCAGTCCAGTATCAAACTTTGTGAGTGTCCATTCATTTCTTTTTTGGCGGCATTTCACCAAGTTGTACCAGCCCTTCACTGCCTACATTTTCATCTTACCATTTCTTAAAATTCGTAGTTATTCACCTCTGGAGAACTCTCTTTTTCTACTGATGTATTGACTTAGTTATAACCTTCAGCAAAACTTCCGTGCATTGAAATGCAAAATTATTTTATTCCAGTATATTTATTCAGCTAAGATGAACCTACCATACGAATTCTTAAATAAACGATTCACCAATTAATGTTTTTCAAAATCTTTCATCTTCTGCATGCTCTTTCGGCGCAGAATTTTCTCAACATTATCTCCACGCTTTCAACTTTATCTTCTAAAAGAAGGTATGGCTAATTTTATTCAAAGAATAATTTTCAATCAATTGTTTAATTCTATTCATTCAGTTCCAAATAATTTCATTGGAGTGGCTGTGGATGTTTGTATGTCTAAATGACATTGCGTTAGAAAACCCCCGCGATCGTTTAGTTAGGAATAATCCAGCTTCAAGTACACCTCCAAAAATCTGCAATGATAAATCAATGCGCTATAGTAACAATATTTTCCATGTATAAAATATAAATCGCAGCAGCATAATCCCTTTGGTACAATACTTCCGGGATAGGTGAATTTTTCCAGGCCTATGAGCGGAGAAATAAATAAGTTGAATAATAGAAATAAGTCCGCCTTATTGAGGCGAGATCTACAAAAAGGTTTCCTCTGTAATCCATCCCCTGGACAATAACCACGTGAAACTAGAAAAATAGGCATCATCAAAATATTCAGGCACAGAGGAATAGTTCAAAATTTACAATATGACGCCAAATTTTATATTTTATTTTTTTAATTTATCTTCACTACCCCGAAAACAGCAAAATGGGCCAATTTACGTCGGGTGAATAACAGTAACAACAGATGAGACTCAAACACCCATGTCCTGGGCAGATAATAGTCTACCCAGGAGGGACTCGAACCCGCGATTCTCGTGAATCAAGATTGCCAAAAAAGCCAAAAAGATAAGTACCTGTATGAGAAAGGTTTGAAGATTATTAGGCTCACATACTCGTCGTAAAAGGAACATTAAAAACTCGTGAAAGCCCGGGCAGTGAAGCTCGTACCATGAAATTTCCACGTTCGGGTCCACCTCGGAATGGTCAGTGGCCCACATTTTCCATGAAGAGCTGCGTGAGCGAAGTCCGGAAAAACCGAGCCGGGCACGTCTTGGTCTCACGTGCGCTGGGGAAGGGCGCCCATCGGCGCCCTTCCCCGGCCAACCATGCCGCTGCATCCGACGGACGGACGGTTATGTAAATGGGATGCCCACCCTGACCCCTCGGTCTCACCGCAAACGCTCGAAGAACTTTCCCTTGCGGAGCGAGAGAGATTGATTGCTCCCTTATGTTATTTTCACCCGGGGTTTCGTGATGGGAACCCTCGCGGCGAGCGACGTCGCAATAGATGGATTGCGGGGGTGAATGGAATGCCCCTCATTCAGGTCGTCATGCGTTGGCCTTTTTCTCTCTCTCTTTCCTCTCTCTCTCAAGTGACGGCTAGTTATCTGGGGAAACGAGAGGCGACTTTTGGACATCTATGTGATTGCGGCAGGTTGGTAAACGAAATGATTAGTTGATTAATGGAGGAATTATGGAGAGAAACCTGGCGTCGACATTAGCCTAGGCTTAGCGTTTCTCATCTTCTCTCTTTCAACTTTCAATTTCTGCATGGGGTGCTCGTTAATTTCATACTTCTAATGACTATAATTTCCGAATAGTTTTTGCATGTTAACTTAGCTGTATTTAACAGCATCGTAATATTCTAATTGTTTTTTTGGTTGGGATGACTCAATTCTAAATAATGGTATCCGTGATATATGAGTATAGCATCAATTCCGAAAGAGTAAAAGACTCCACATTACATGTACAGACTCCATACATACACGTTACTTAAAGTTACATTTTGTAAAAAGCGAATGACGCTATGCGTGGTGTGTTCAACGGTTAGTGCGCCTTATAAGGAATCGCTCCCTGCCACGCACCCTTGTGGTGCCTCGCAGGGTATCACGGAGATATAAATTAAAGTGGTAAGGGGTCCATAGTTCACTTTCTTATCCGACTGATGGACTAACATCAAGCGCTCTTCGCAAAGGCTCTCATGTAAGGGTTGAGGATTCCTCTGAAAAAGTCTTAAGCGTTCATGGGATTTGAACCCGCGACCTTCGTGACGGGATGTCAGTGATGTAGCTGGCACACCAACCCTAAAACCCTTTCCTTCTCCTCGCTCCAACGTGCCGTTGTCCCCAGGCTGAGGGTGGCGGGAGATCCTAAGCTGCGGCCGGTGCTTTTTCCCTACTTAACCTACCCGTCACAGACCCAAGTTGCGGGCAAACTCAGTCCATCTCGGTGGGGTCTTGCCTGCAGCCTCCGGGGGCCCCACCCTCATCTTCTCCGCCGCTCCCGATGGCCGATCGGCGACGCGATAACGAACCATCTCTTCGAGGATAATGGCCTGGATCGAATCCATCCCATTCTCTTTCGAACGGGACGCGAAATTGATATTTCCGGCTCCCATGTCGTTCAATAAGGCACACTGATGTCTTGTGGAGCCCCGGCCCACCCCTGTCCAATCGCATCGTGCATCGAAGGCTCTCAATGCAGCCTCAGCTTCCGACCAAAGTCAATCTACAGAATTCCAGTGATGGGCGTGACTGGAAGGGAACGTCAATAGTTACGCGTCACCCACTTTCCTTGTTTCCATAGTGAATGAATAGACAGCCTATCTCTTGCATATGTTATCTCGGCTTTAAAGTGTTCCACCCTTATGATGGAATGTGGTTGGTAACAATATTGGCTATTTAGGTGAAACCTACTTTAAGCATACTGACGCAATTTTTAAGGCTACGATGGGCACAATAATGCATTACGTGGACATTTGAAATATTATGGAGCAGTACGGGAATGCAAAAACCTTGTTTCAAATCCCCTCAATTCCGAATTGGCCCTGAAAAGGAGTTAAATTTGAATTTGTAATACCGCCATTCATCCAGAGTGAGGGAAATTTCTTGTCAATTATTTTTAAATAATTTTTGTGCATTGCAATAACTGGACTCTAGCAAATAGCCCTCATAATTTATGAGTGCAGAATCCATCCTGTAATGCTGAGAATCCGTATGGCATGTGAAGTCACTTCTACATTTACTTAATTAAACATTTAAGTATGTTTTGTCCTGGTTTTATAATGTCTGCTTAATGTAAAGCGTAAGGTGACGAAGCCAGTACGTTAGCATGATGATGCTTTGTCAATTACATTAGAGTATTGACTAGATTATGTGAGCGTTGCCGATGAGAGGAAGTATTAACCTCGATGTGTATACGGAGAACATAATTAACCTGAGATGGTATAACCAGGCCTACCTTACAAAAGCTAATTACAGCATGGCAGTGGATTTGACGGTTTGTGCACGCCTGAAGTGGGGTCACCCACCCTTGAGATGGCTTGCCGGTTATCATGAAGATTATTTATACTCTGGTGAATTGAATTTCTCATACCCTATTGCGTTATTTTACAAAATATTATTATTCAGGAAAGAGCAGCAAAACCCCTTGTGATAATATGTATATTATTCAGAAAATGCTCATCATAGTGATTTTAACTTTATTTAAAACGCAGTTTCATAGAGAGGCATTTTATTTACTTACAAAATGAAGATTTATTTTCTAAAATCATAAATGCATCCGTTATACTTTGAAGGAGTCATTTTTCTGCAAGCACCGGACAAAAGGTGTTACGTCACGGCTAAGGATGAACTGAAGACTGTTTTACTTCACTAATCCATGATGCGATACTCCCTTAAAAGTGAGGCATTATACGTTCCTCGCAAAAAAATTCATAATTCGGTTATTTCAGTGGAAGTATCTTGGTGAGAATGTCGGGGTAGATGCGCATATGTTCGGTTGGGAACATTTTGATGCCATGGTATTTTTACCAGAATTGTTACTACATCATAATAGTAAGTCAAGGACTGCGTCAACTTGTGTGACGGTGTTTATTAGGTTAGTTGTGCGATAGCCGACTCATTGAGTCCATCTGCATCCGACCTTCGAACCCGCCCTCGTTTGCATAAATGAATACACTATCGATAGATAGATCTAAACTGTATGTACATTGCGTTGAATTTGCAGCTATTACTTCCACCTTCAACAAGGTCTCTATGTACACCCCAGCGACGTGAAATTTCCATGGATAATGGAAAACAACTTGTGATCGCAGCCATAAATAATGGATCAGGGAAATTACCATACCGACCTCGTGATCATCTATCAAACTCTAACAGTGTTATATTGATGGGGACTGTATGTCATTGGGGACTCAAATGAAAGGAATAAGAGTCACCGAGCTGCTAATTCTCGGGATATTAATGTGACGATTTCATATTGTCCTCCAAATCGCAATGCTGCAGCTGCTTATATTTTAATCTTGCCTGCATAGTAAAAAGAATCTCTTTATTACTCACAAGAAGGAGGAATTCTGATTCCCTCCCACAGTGAGAAAAACAAACAGCAAACTGCTTTTAAAAGTATTCATAGAGCTTAATGACGTTTAAGTGAAGTTTTCAAGAAAGAAGCTGCCGAATGGTGAGGATTTGAGTCAAATGAAGGGCGGTATAATTGAAGAGTGATGGAACCAAATACACAGAAAGAATCGCTGTTTACAATATCCTACTATGATATAAGGTTAGACGGTCTTTCTTTTAAAAATCTGCTAATTCTATGAGAAACACTCACTTGGTCTCACTCAGAGACTCAACAGTCTCCTAAAAATAAATGAAGGGAGAATGAGATGGATTACAGAGGAAGACTAAGAATGAAATGTAGGATGAAAATTTTGAAAGACGTTAAGGTAAGGAATGGTAAATGAATCGTTGATCTGAAAATAGGATCGACTAGAGAGCTGTTTCAAGACAATCATTGCATTGATGACTTCTAGCGGGTATAGACGATTCTTAAAGTGATTATTAAATTATTTTCACTGGCCTCGTCTACAAGCGAGTACCAATGGTCGTGACAGGTAGGCGAAGAAAGCAACGCGCGGTGCTAGGATACCGCGGGCGTTGGAGTCCCCAAGCCCATTTCCTCTTGGGAACCAAAGGTCTGTAGGAAGTGAGCTCAACTTTTATGGCCTCAGAAATGGGTGAGTGTCCTCCAAAGTGATTTTACAATGGCTTCTACCACGTCCTTTAGCAGATCGCATCCGCGTGCCAAGTTAAAGAGACTATCCCCTTTCTCCAGGGGATAAAAACGAACGGGAAAGCAAATAGAGTAGTAAATAAAGACGGATATGAGAAGGGTGAAAATGGGCGGAAATGGTAAGATTATCTCCTTTCGAAGAAAAACTAATGATTAGACCCGTATTTTAACACAAGGGTGAATAAAGTCCTAAAATATAATTATATGTCCGCAATAGTTGATTTTGCTATGCATTATTTCTTATACACTTCATCAGTGAAGACTGCTGAATGCGTCATATTTGCTTAACGGATGTACATTTCGTTATTTGAATAAACGTAACCCACGGTGATAATCCTTTAAGCCTTCAAAAAGAAAAATTTCCTATGAATTTCACATTTTTCTGGTTTGCGTACGTCTCTATGGAAAGCGGGAAATGTATGATGAACAAGTTTAATTAAATTTTTTTCTTTGGAGGCGTTAAACTTAAGGAATGTGGGCAGGGAGGGGCTCAAGGAACACGCTCCATCCTCAAATAGTGAGAATAGCATGAATATGCTCAGGCAGTATCTTTGATCCTCGGAATAAATTTCTTCCCTTCACCCGTCTATTGCACGTCACTGCCTACTCTCACATTCCGTTGGCTTGACACCACTTCTACTCGAAAAAAACATAGGGTACATATCTCTAAAATTGTAATCTTTTCTGTAGCTACCATCTTTCATTTTTGCGACGAAGCAGGCATGCGTTACGTCAAACCGTAATTCTGCGAAAGCTTTTGTTCCCAGCAGCTCGAGGTGAGTGACTGGTAATTGGACTGCCAAAATTGGATCGGCCGTCCTATTATTATTTGCCTAAAAGCTGTCCTCTGGCCTACTCCCTCGCACCCTAAACTGCTATCCGTTCATCTCTCTCCTTCCTCCCCTTTCTCTCTCTCACGTGCCTGTGGTCCGTGAGGCAGGAGGGCGTAAAGATAAACGCCTTAACGTCCGATGGCTATCACCCGCACACTCAACACACGAGAAGTCAAAGGGCATTCGCCCGCCCACTTCACTCTGTCCATCCCTTGATGTTCATGAATCTTTCTCCTTTCGCCTCAACCCCAACCCTATCCATTTCCCAAAGAGCCCATGCCCACCGGAGGGCTGAACAGGCTTTGGGTCGTCCGGCTCGCGGGCCGGGCCACGGGCCGAAACCTCGTCATTCTGAGGCGAGGTCGACTCTGGGCTCGGCGTATTATAGATCTTCCTTACTGCTAGAATTCTGAAGGGTCTGACACGACGCAGCCGGTAAACTGACATAAAATCCCGTGCAATACAGTATTCACTCAAGTTAATTTTCCAATCAACGTCATGCATCGTCCAGATGCCAACTTTTGTCTATGGTGTGTGTGAATTCTCACATGATCCTCGGTTGAACCGCGCAAGCAGAGGTCAATTGAATGAGAGTCGCTGGCTAGGCATAGCTCAAGAGAGCGAGGAAATATGTTTTCATCATCCATTCCTCTTCATACTGCATATGAACTCTGCGGGTATGTTATCCATTTATATAGATTTTTCCCTACTCCTATCTCGCAGTGCTTTTCCGATTTCGCTATAAGAGTACATAGTCCGATGCTATCCTTGACGAGACCACCTTCTCCTTCTACGTATGAAGGACTGGGTATTAATTTCCTATCGCAAAGCTATTTTTTTGGACATTTTCCCTCCGACCCTCTTCGATCTCGTCTCTATATTACACATTCATAGCCTTTCTACCATTTTTGGAATTATTCTTTCTTCTAAACACCGCTTGTCAGTTCACTATCCTGTTTATAATGCTTCTTCTTTCCCTACTTTTCAAATTTCTCCAAGCAACCCATCTGGTCTTCGTCACGCTTTCTTTACTTTCTATTTTTTTCTCGAATAAGCCTCCTGTTTAGTTCCCAGTGTATTGTCTTGCTTTGAGTTTACGCCTATGTTGCATCCTCAATTTCTTTTAATAATTCCTTATCAATTTTCCACTCATCTGTCTCCATACTCCTTACCCGAGATTTCATCAGTCTAATTCTGATAATTCTTCTTAATGGTGCTTACTCTCAGGTATGCCAGCAGTTATTTCCTTTAGCTGATTATTTGTGCTGTCTAAATGTTCCTCTCAGGTACTTCTTCTTCTTCAAGTCTTCTTCATATCTTCAAGTCAGAGTAAAGCATACATACTATGCTCCTGGATTTTGACTGAAATTGTTGGATCTTCTTTCAGCTCAACAGCTATTATTCTATCACTCAGCTGCTTTGGATTTCTTATTGCTCTTTCTAGCTTCGTATCCGATACGAAAACAATTAAACTGGAGACTTTCGATTCTTACGCAATATATCACTGTAGGCATCGTGTCAGCAGTGTCCGCCATCTTTCTACTTTACTTCCATGTGCATAAGATATCTACGCCTGACCTTAAATTGATTCTATAGCTTTATTACTCTTAGCTCAGTCAATGGACCAATTATAAGTGTTGCGTTATTTGCTGCTACCTTTTCCTCTTCTTTATTTGCCTCGGCTTCTGTGGAAGGATTTTTCATCAGGGTGACCGCGGAGATCATGCTCCCACCGCTGCCGAAAACTACATCCGGCTCACAGGGGGCTCAGTCCTGTAATCCCCGAGATTTGTTTCTTTAGCAATTTCTGTGTGTCAGTACTTCTAACTCGACTAGCATGAGTTTCTCTAACAGGAGCAATTATTATTACTCTCGCCAGTACATCTTATTAGTGCTGGCGCTTCCACGCCGACAAGACTAGAGTCGCTCGGAAGAAGGCCAGCTCCGTCGCTTACTCATTGGTTGTACACTACCCTCAACTGACAATCAAAGGAATTCACTAAGTGTTTCAATAGGGACACCAAAACATTAAGATGAAATAGAAATTTTAATCTTTTCAGGCAGCTAGCAGAGGTATCATTTTAGAACAAAGCAAATGGACGAATATTACACGGATTAATAACTAACAACTAGGAGGGGAACTATCGATTAAAGGTGCGGATTTTTTTGATCGTCGTTTCCCGAGTCGTTGGGTTGCTCGTTAAGGGACAATGACATTGCCACTAGGTTACTTAGATACATTCCCAGTAGTTTTTTCTGGAGATGATTCATCAACAATGTTAGCGTTTGTTTCACCCTTTACCTCCCGATCTCGCTTAGTTGAGACTTTGACTTTACGCCGCAGTTGCCTGGGGTACTCCTCACCTACCGACAGCTTCTAGACGAGAAATTGACTTTAGATGGGTTTTTGTCATATCCCGTAAAGTAAAAAATTGATCCAAAATGACTAGTTTTTTTAAATTTGATATGTTTTAATCTAAAATGACACCTTGAACGAATCTCTGAGTCAATAAAATCAATTTAAAACACTTCTAAGATTGATATATTACTGAGTTTGGCTCCGGGGTAGACTTTTCAAATACCTACGCGACGTTTTGAAAGCCTCTTTTCCATCCTCTTTTAGTCGAAATGCAGTGTTTACCACCAAGATCAAACTCATTTACATCAAACAATGTGAGCTCACTCGGATTTTCTCTGAGGAAGATGAGCGACTGGCTCGTCGAAATGTCGGCTGTGGAAAGCCTTATCTCGGGCCAACCCCGAGAAGACGTCCTCCTTATCATCCGGCCGAAAAAGCCCACGGCAATGTCAAGTCCTCATTGAAACACCATCTAGTGTGTGGGAGTGTCTTTTCTGTGAGGTTATCTGACTTTTGTCCTCATTTAAACGCAGTTTTCTCGCTTTCAATATCCCTCCCCCTTGTCCTCCCTTCAGCCCTATGTTGCCCCAATTCCCCATCCAGTCCAACACGCCCCGGACCAACAACTCTTTATCTCTCTCTCCCTCTCTCTAGCCTCCTCTCGGTCCCCGCCGCTCTTGTATGGGTGTATTCACCCCCTGCCCATCCTCCCCGGAGCATTTTCGCCATCGCTCACACGAGTCCTCCTCACTTGACTTCCCGGGAGAGGAAGAATAAAGGGAAGAAGGAAGGCACGCGGGCGGGCGGTGTGCGTGTCAGAGCTCAGAGGAAGATCCCCTTTTTACATGTCCTGGAAGCCGCCCTTTCGCTGCGTGTATTCGTTTACCCCCCCCCCCTTCCTTCTACCCCCACACCCAGTGCCTTGCGTCTCCGGGCGGCGGCGCGGACGACTTGAGCCGCCGTCCGTCGTCTGTTGTGACAGTTTTGTGCGCCACGGGCGCTGGGAGGGCGGCTGCGACCGCGGCTTGCCCCAGAAAAAGAGTGGCCCGGGGAGATGGGGTGAGTCCGTCCTCTCTCTCTCCTCTGCCCACCCACGCCGGATGGCGGGCGGCTTGACGGCCACAAAGGTGGCCACAGGGCGATGGGGACGTGTGGTGGTGGACGGAGGGGAGTCTCTGGGGGGGAGAGGTCAGCGGCTGCTATGCTGAATGGGGGAGGCTGCTTTTTGCTCAAAGGGGAGAATCGGGAGGGAGAAAGAATGGAGGTGGATTGAAAAAAAGGAACGAAAAAAGGGGTTTCGAGATAAGGAGGTGAAGGTGACCAGATGCCCCAAGCGGTGGGCCACAAATGGGACTCACCGTTAGGGTGCGTGCACATCACCAGAATTTGCAGCAATTGCTGAGCTAGCCGTGAGATCGATATGCTAGGTATTGTCCCAAAATTCTTTAGATGGCCTCGATGAGTTTCCATTGAGAGCATTTCGAGTGAAACGCTTGTTGACGGAATAAAGACGTCATTGCACCCTAATCAGATTGATAACATTGGTCTACCTGATTGGACGCCTCATAAGATTTCATGCGATATAAAGCTTACCTCTTGATGGCTCATCAAATTTTTCACCCCTCGTAACCATTATTTTCTGCTCTACATAACTACAAACTTGGCATGAAAGGATAAACAGTAAGGAGAAATATTGTCAAGCAAAATATTTTATTCTTTTCATTCTCACCCTCCAGTCATCGCACTTACTGGTCTCTCATTTCCTCTTAACAACTAATCATGATCCATTGCAGTGTTATCTATATGATGACAAAGAAATCAATTCACAAGGGATTGATATGTCTCCATTCGTCTCGAAGACGTTGTTGAATATTGGCGAAACAACCTGTAAATAATAACAATATCAGGGCAAATCGTGAGAAAAATAAAGAGATCAGTACAATGGATAGAATGATTCGGGAGTGTAGTCACAAATGAAAGCTAATGAAGGAATAAAATGGTAAATATAAAGGAAGTTGGGCTGAGGAGATGCAGTAAATCTTCGGTTGATGACTGCAAATGACCTAAGTCAGGGAGGGAGAAAATCTTTTCTTATAATTGTATTCTTTGTTACGAGAGCACGAGAATGGCATACATGAACTCTTCATGGTATTCATTCCCCTTTCAAATGGGTACCCGAAAAACTAAAATTTTGATGACAGGCCTAGTAATATGAACCTGCTGTAGATATTTATTTCGTAACCTCTTCTACTAGTTCACTTCCACAGTATTTTATTGCACAAATCAAATTGAATTTACTGCAGTTCTGAGAAAAAACATGCAAATTTTACCTTGATTAAAATTGACTCGAATTATGTGTGCAGTTTGTTTACTGCTCTTGATTCCTATCAACTTTCCAAACTTCTCTGTCATTTTGCATTTCAGTTTTCAATAATCAAGCAATTGGATACTAAAATATTATGAAATTCCATTATCCCATAACTCTTCCTGGCTATATATTTGAAAGAGCTCTCTCGGAGTTAGCAGCTATACTTTTGGTGTGTTTATGAGACTTTCATTGGAGTTTCGCGGCTATGTTTTACACATTATGCTGCCTAATGGTCTCCACTTTCTCAGGCGAGATATCGTAGAACAGCATAATGAGTAATGAAGCTCAAATGATTTCGTACAGTCTACTAATTCTATTTCCACCTCTTGCTACACGTGTTTCGACTGACTAGCAGTCATCATCTTGCCTGTCCATCAGTCTTGCCTGATGATGACTGCTAGTCAGTCGAAACACGTGTAGCAAGAGGTGGAAATAAAATTAGTAGACAGTACGAAATCATTTGAGCTTCATTACTGCCTAATGGTGACATTGAAAAATAGAATCATCACAATGTTTATATTATAAGTAAATAATCGAGTCCTCGTGACCGATTACTATTTTTACTTTCATATGGTTGTTTATGTAAAATAGAATACTGTGTTTAACATGCTTTAGCATACGAGATATGGCTAAGAGTGCCTACATCCTGGGATTTAACTTATTTATAAATTTTATGATGATGTGAATGTATGATGTTTTGTTGATGCAGTTAAAATGATACAATAATTTGGATTTTCACTCCTAACTGCAAATTGCATTTCCTCCCGACCGCACTCTGTGACTGAAATGTAACTTTTCCAGTGAAAAACGTATTCTGGGTAAGGAAATTTAGGCATCCAAGTTCATTTATGATCACGAAAAAAATCAAAGGAATGATACCCCATGCAAATGCTGCCTTTTACATCGTATTTCACCCCATATGAATTCATTTTTCGCTCTGGGCTCTCTTAGTGATTGGCTTCATTCTCCTGAACCAGGATATTTCACCCATGTCTGCCATCACCTTATCCTGGGACTTTCGTCCCTCCCATTGAGTCCATTTGAGCTCCAGAGATTTGAATTTGCAGTCCGCCCATCCGGTGTATTACTCCCCAAATAACGATATTAGATTGCCGACACGTTCTAATTTCTTGTCTCGGACAAAATTAATGACTCAAGGCACTATAATAAGATTGCGGTCTCGTTAGTACAGCGGGCAATATGGAAGGTGCGTCATTTTAAAAGGCCAGTTGTATATGATTTCATATTCTTAAATGTAGGAAACCAATATAAGGTTGGTAAAAGGTAATAATAACAACGATGCTGTTTTATAAATTAATTCTTGCTGAAAATCGCCCGCTCTACTGCGTGAAAACACATGAGTAATACGGTATATGACGTCGCGAAACTCTGTTTCTGCCGGTAAGATAACGCGTTTACATGTGAGTTTTAGCTGTTGGTAATCATGTTGAACGAAAATAATCGTTTTTTGTTTCCCTTGTGAAATATAACGAACTGGTATGATGCAATCCTTCCAATCGAAATGTACGCAAGCAGGGAAGCGATACTGCTCAGGGACGTCAGACAGTTCAGAGGCGGATGTGTATCACGTCACAACATAGGACTTCGTGTGCTTTTTAAAGGCTATTGATAATGCATGCGATTCGCGCACATACGTATGGATTTTAAGCTTGAGTTTGTAAGAAAATTTTCTATTTCGTGTATGTGCATGATATGAGGATAAAATTTCAATGGTAGCCCCGCAATACGAAAGTACGGCGTAGATAACCTGAAATCGTTTCCATCTTCAGATGGGACTCATCTGGAAGAAGAAGAATACGAGGGAACCGAATTATCCCAAATCATCATGGGTCATCATTATACGCGACTCATTCAGCGCCGTTTCGGAAGCATTATCCGGCGGACATCCTGGATTCTGATAAGAAAAAAGAGCTCTCTAGCTGTGCCTTTTATATCTTGTCCTTTGATCTGGTCGCACAAAATATTCTCTTTTTTGCGGAAGTGCACATGAGTCCAATGTTTATTCGTCGGCGACCATTTTTGAGCACGCACCATATACCTGTTGATTGTGCAATTACCATACCATCACAATTCTAATCTAAGGATAATTTCTTGTCAAAACGACCAAAAAATACCGATAATGCCTTGACCCCTCTGAGTTCAACCAAATTTGCAGTAAGTAATCCGTTTTACTACATTGTTGACCATGCCCAATTGTTTTGCAAAATATGCATCCGTTTCCTAGTCAAGGGAGTATGAAAAACTGAAGCTTTTCGTAAACTTGTGTTTGGTTTGTCTTCAATATCTAAGGACATGAAGTACGTACTTATGTCAAAGCAAAAATGCTCATTTAAAAGAGAAAGCAACGGCTCATAATACTATGAGGTTATCGATCCAAGATTTGTAGCAATTTTAAGCATGAATTTTTATTTTCACTCGCTTGCAAGCATCATTACTGGACAGCTCTGCTGCTAGCAATACCTCCGTTACTAGTGTACTAAGATTACTTTGCAACCGGTATCATTCACTGCATCATCTTATTCTCACGTAGTAGGTATAACAAAATGTTGAGTACCTGTTCGGAGAAAATGCCTCATTTGTATGCTTCTTTCTCCTGAAGTGTCTACTCTTTTCTCCCTCACACATATATAAGAACTATCTATCTACGACTGGATTTCCACGAAAGGAGTTGCTACGAAGTCGCTTTCCCAGGATTACATCAATTCTGACGCCCTGCATTCCACCTCTCGCCCTCCAGGTCTTCCCATTGGCGTGGGTCGGTTGTTTTCCAAGGGAGGAGGAATGTCTGAGTAAGGAGCACCGGCCGAAATATACCAACCGTCTCAGTCGAGACCAGACCAAGCCAACCTCTGCAGCTACCATCTTTAAGGGTCACAGACATGCTAATGGATGAATTCATTAACCATCCTTAGACAACAAATATTCCCAAGAATTCGAAACATCACCGACAAATTTCGAAATCTCCAAGGTAATGTAAACCAAAGTGCTAATTTTGTCTGATCATTTTAGGGAATCAAACGCACTTTGTAGCACAAATACGTCCACTGATATAAATGTCCACAAATGTCGCTGGTTTACTTCCTATCGCGAACGTGAATGTAGTTTATACGTGTAACACACTCTTCCTAAAAGACACAAATGTGACATTAAGAAGAAATACTGGAAGAAGAAATGCCTGATGATGAAAAGATAAAACTTGGCGAACTTCTCACTAACTTATTAAATTAAAACCGACCTGGGTCTCAGCAGCTGAGTGCCATTCCCAAAACACCTGGGTTTCAGCAACTGAGTGCCATTTTCAAGTTGCTTTGAAAATGGCACTCAGTTGCTGGAACCTGTGTCGGTATTAATTTAATAAATTAGTATTGAGCTAACCAAGTTATATCTTTTCATCATGAATATCCAAAACTTCCACAAAATAACGCCTGAAACAGTTTCGTTTGTTCGAAATGCCTGATGTTTTGGTAGCTTCTCCTAAAATCGCTAATCAATGATTCCGATTTGATTTCCATGGGTGTTGAATTTTTCAATGATATACGTGTTTGTCTGCACACTGATGCATATAGATTCCAATATGTATTTACGTAGTATTAGGCGTCTGAGCGTTACAGTAAGAACTCTGTTCTTCTGTGGAGAGTTTCTTAGCGATGAACTTGATGCCTTTCATCGCCCTTGTTTAAGCTCTTTACTTATCAGTTACCCACTAGATTACCTTTGTTTTTGACAACCAACCCTAAATGTATGTTCGAGTTTTCAACCCTATAAGCATTTTTATTTCATTCATAAATAATCATTTGTATTTCAAGGAGTTCAAGAGATATTACATCTGATCTTTACTGTGTGAGTAGTCACCCCATGTCATTCTATAAAATGTGTTCGATAGCGTCATGCCACTTTCCTTTCTCTCAAAGTTTGAGGATATCATTGTTGAAATATAATATATCAAAAAAACTGCTGAATTTTTACAGTATTGCATAATGGCTTCGAGGAAAATGGACGTGGTGTGAGCTTGAAATCCACGGGAAACAATTTTATTCGATAATAAATAATATATTGAGAAAAATAAACAATAATAAATCTGGAATAATAAGTGAGGCGAATAAGTTACAGTCGTAGAAGATCATGATTGTTTTAGTGTGAAACAAGTATATCAAATCAAGGTGATTTTTTGTGGACGAGTGAAAAAAAAACGAATTCCGAGTAGCTGAAGAGAGACACGCTATTACGCAGTAGTTTCGAGAAAATGAACTTGCAGTGTGCTTAAAATTAAGGGAAACAGTGTCGATGAAATATCTTTCCAACGATCGAAAAATCAAGTTGAAGTAATTCTAAGCTCAGTACTACATTGTTTTTAATGTGAAACAAATTTACTGAAAATGGATTATCTCCTTGTGAGAGAGAATCCAAAGTTTCATCGGCGAATGAAAATGCAAATAGCCGAGAAACAAATAATGGCAGCAAATTTATTCAACACTGAATTACATTTGTTTTTTTTAATGAATACTTTCACGTCTGCTAAATGCCTTCTCATATTCACGGTGAGTCATTGAGAACTTCGCGAGTCAATAGAATAAAAATTTTTCGCCGATTCCCGACAAAGGAACTCCTCCAAGGGAAAGGAAGAGTTCATCATCAGGGAGGTCTCGCACCACCAACATCACCACTCGAGAACTCGCGATGAAATTCCACCCAAGTTTGTCATTCTCGGACGGCGTCCCACTCAAAATGAACGTGAATTAATTCCACCCATCATCGCCACCGCGGTGCACACCCACGGTCTCCCGAGTGAGTCGGCCGGGACGGACGGGTTACCCTTTTAATTGCCCAAAATGGCCTCGGAGCCGAGAAAAGATCACCCACCCTCACCTCTTTGTTCGTCGGTTGGATGAGTTGGGATGAGCGATTGCCACCGAATGAAGGAGAGATGAGGAGAAGGGTGTAAAGAAAGATCTGGCGACGACACGAATACGAAGAAGAGGAGAGAGTCAAGGATCTTGTTTGCCGTCCGCGGGGAGAGAGAGAGTATAGAAACTTCAGCGGTGGCATTCAGCGCCGCTGCAGCAACAAACAATATAATCCTCCCACCATTGTACACCGCCACCACTCTTCACAGGGAAATACATTTTCCGCCTTCTTAACGCGTTTCACACTCGGCCTCTCGAGGAGGCAGGCAGGCACATGAGGGATGAGGAGGAGGAGGGATGTTTTAGTAGGCAGTCAGGTACCCTCCCATCCCCCACGCCTGCGTTCCTCCTCCTCCTCCTCCCGCGCTTGCCTCTCGAAGGCGGCAATCTAAACAGCGCATCTAGCACGGGAGGGGTTTATTCACTAAGTGAGAGCAGGATGCCACTTAAAGGCATCCCGCCTCACTCTCTCTCTCCCACACACGAAGAAGCAGAAGAGAGTGATGGTCAGCTCTACACCAGGTATGGTTCACACGCCCTTTGTCCCCCCTGCCTTACCTTTTTTTCTTCCTCTTCCTTACCTTTCCCTCCCTCACTCCATCCTTTCCCAATATCCTTTGCCAACACACGAGGGGCAGTCCAACCAAACCGCCAACACCAAAAGAGCTGGAGGGCCGAAGGAATGGGTGGGCTTTGAGGGGGGAGCGGTTGTGTCTCTCCTGTGGCACAAGGTGGTGCTGCGCAAACCAAACTCCAGCAAGAAAAGCCATCACTGCCTCACACACACACTCATATATACAAGGAATAAGAGCTGCCAATGCTCCCCCCGCCCCGCCCCTCACCCTTTCTTCTTCTCGGATTCCTTTTGACGTTCCGCCTCCTCTCGTCCCACCCCTCTTCCGTCTATCCCTCACACCCCACGCCACTAGAACCCCCGAGAAGGGAACCCCAGCTTCCCACACCCCCTGTTAAGGGTACCACACCTCTCATAGCTAGAAGGCTCCCTTCCTGTCCAAGGAAGCGTCGTATGTGCTTGCTCCTCACCCATGCTTTGCTTCTTCAGTCCGACGACCTGTGGCCACGGCGCCACCCTCTGGTGCACGTCCAAACGCCGTTCCACACTGCACTCCATTCCACTACCAGGTCACCTCGCTCCCTGTACCAATGTCTTTTTTGTGACAATCGCTCGCTCCCTGTACCAATGACTTGTGATGAATGCATTTTGTTTCACCTGGACTTCCAGTTTTTTATAACATTGTCAGAGAATCAAGGGCCATAGCAAGAGTATATTGAAAAAAAAGCCCAGTTTTTGATGAGGAATTGCGTTTTAAGAAAAACAAGATGGATGGTAATGATAAAATTGCGTACGGGGAAAAAACTAGAACTCTTTATCAGTGGAACTGGTTGATATTGGATTCGGAACTAAGAGAGGGAAGTTATGATGAAAAATAAAATGTATTGAGGCGTGATGATGGTTTACTGCCAAGTGATTAAGGGGCAAAAACACCTAATATTAAAGATGAGGAGATGAGGTTCCACCCAGTTGAAGACTTGGGGGACTATTTTTATCTATTTTCACATCTTTTACTGTTTTCATTAAGTGCTTTAAGTTCAAGTATTACTCGATATGATCCCAGAAAATATTCTTTTTCTGCTATTGTCCGTCGTTTTCCAAGGTGAAAAAGATAATAAGATCCTACAATTTAATTCTCATTGTTTGCATCGTCCTCTCGAGCGTCTTAGAAAACTTAATCACTGGGTACCTTGAGTAATAATGCTAGGAAACGATTGACCAAGAGTTTAGTATTGAGTGTAGCGACTTATGGGTCATGAAAACTTGAAGAGGACGAGTATGGAAGCTCCAGATTTTAGTGTAGAGGTAAATGGAGAACGATTATTGGGCGAAATGGAAGACAAACGATGAAGAGCTAAGTATGATGGCAGAAGAGATGAAACTGTTCGGGGAAATTATGAGAAGCCGGAGAAGACCCTTTCCTTGTAAATCAAGAGTGCTCGGTATGGAGGAAGAGAAGAGAAAAATACTTGGGGAAATTAGGAGTAGATTAGGTGGTTGGAGTAGGTAATGAGGAGCCAGTGGACTCTGATGGCGATGATGGAGGGGAGTTAGAAAGGAAAAGAAAGGAAATGGATAATGAAAAGTGAAGAAAACTTTGTAATTCCACATAAATATTTATTGTACGACCTAGGTTTCGACGTATCACGTCATCATCTGGTGGCGTCACCAGATGATGACGTGCCGTCGAAACCTAGGTCGTACAATATATATTTATGTGGAATTACAAAGTTTTCTTTACTTTTCATTATGTTAAGTCGATTCCATGAAGTCACGCCCGAGACAACGTATTATATTAAAGGAAATGGACTTTATGAAAAGGATAGAGGGAGGTAGGACGTATTCCGAGCTGGAGAATGACAGTGTATGGTGAGTTGAGCCAACATCTGTAAAAGATAAGTATAGATATTTCCTACTTACGTCTTAACCAGCCGTTACCGTTAGATTGCCTCGAATAATAAACCATAATTCTTCACGCCCGGAAAATGAGGATACGATTAGACACGAGGTACTGTCTATCTGTCGTTCGAGGCAGAAGAGTGCATCAGTCATAGGAACCACGCAGTCTGTGCCCAACTCCCATTCCCACCACGTTTCCTCCGAACCCATAATCGCTTCCCTCCCTCCTTTCATTCACGTTCATCACCGCTCCTTATCTTTCTCCGTTTTCCACTTACCAGTCAATTCTCCCCTCATCACCATCTCTTACCCCCGTGTTCCTCTTGTTCCCCTCGTTCCGTATCAATTGTCCTTCCTCTTGCCCTCGCTTCCTGAACCATGGAGGTTGGCATTCACTGAAGGGCGCTAATGGTTCCTGTGCATTAGAACCCTCTAATTATGTGATTACAGCCAAGTAGTCGATACATAGTGCACTCTGGCCGGCATGACGCGGGAGCGAGGTAGGGATAGGGGTTCTTGGATTAGAAGAGCCACGCCTGTAATTCGAGACTACAACATTTAAATCACTTGTGTTATTTCAGTAAATTCACCCTCTAGATTCTGGGTTAAATGCTCATCAGTACTTTAATCTAAGCGAGATAAAAACATGAATATTTATTCCACTAATACTCCAAAATTCAGGAAACTACAGAGCATCGTCTTTTATTGCATAACATTGAGGAAATGTGTTGTCTTAATCGGTTTTTCAAAGTCGAATGACTATATGAAGGATATATACTTACATATTTCTTGCTCAAAGATGATCCAATTTTTGTTATGATATAGTGTTTCACGGCTCGAATTATGATGGAAGAGAGGAACTCCACTTCAACGAGACAACATTTTTGGCAAACGAAGACGGTCGACTTTTTGCCGCACGAAAATCTAAATGGCCCCTCTGCTGTGCTTTAACCTCCCTGAACGAAATCCTTTCGGCCATCACCTACGCAATGAAAGCCGTCTCGTCCCTAAGGCACCCCTCTCACCACTCCGAGGGTTCTCCATCCTCGCCGGTCATTTTCCAGACGGGGGCGGCGAAGAGTCGTGCGGGGGGGACAGAGAGGGCGATAAAAACAGTCGCCCGCCGCCGCCAGGATTTATGGACTGGCGATATCCCTCTCCCTCCTCCCCGCCGTCCCCTCCCCGCCGTCGCAACCCTGCCCTTCTTCTCCCCGTCTTCCCCACGTCACCCGCCGCCTCTGCTTCCACTCAAACTTTGCACCGCATATCACTAAGTTCCTCACTTTTCTGCTCTACATTTATTTATTTATTAGAGGTAATCTAGCAGTTGAGGTAGATCTATATCAGTGGTTCTCAACCAGTAGAGAATTTCACCCCTGAGGAGGGTTTATAGGTGTGGAAGATTAGGGTGGAACTGGAAGCACTGTTCAGCAAAATTTAAAATTTTATAGATTTTGTAACATTTGTAACATTTTAATGTTTTCATTTATACTCTAGCTTTAAACGACGATAATTAAATGCTCAGATTAAAATAGATTCTTAAACGTGTTTATTTTCATTTGCGGAATCGAATCACAATTTTATAACTTACTTTGCGAATGAGGAATGATATTATGGGTAATGGAGATAGGGAGTAATAAACGAAAAATTTCGACAGCCACTGATTTAAATGGAAGGAGTACATATAGAACTCTATTTTTCGGCCTCGCAGATCCCTAACTCCCAGTGTGATTTCAATATATCATTCTTCCGCTCGGCATATGTTCCTCCCACTTCATTCCGTCCATGACGTCCATCATCCTATTTCTCCCCATTCCTTGGATACCCAGCATTCTTCCCTCTCTCACCACCTTCGATTACTTACTCCGACCGCCCAATCTGCCTCCCTTTACTCCATAGCACTCACTGTTCTCCTCCGCACTCACATCTCAAACGCCTGCAACTTATCCTCATCCTGACATTGACGTTTTCCGATGAGGGTAGAGGAAGTTCACTTCGGTAATCAAGGAGCTAGTTATTTGTCACAAGATGTATCTTATAAAATGTCAGACCCATTGATCTAATATAGGAGGAGGATACTGGATGTCAAATGGGCGGACAGAATAAGAAACGATGAAGTTTACAGAAGAGAAGAAGAGGAAAGAACAATTTGGAGGGCTATACAGACAAGACGGACCAGATGAATTCAACCCACCCTGAGGCACAAAGAGTTTATGAAAAATATAATCGAAGGCAAATAGAGGGAAAAGTCCTCAGAGGAAGAATCAATGATTTATAGATCAAATTAAGAGGAAAGTACTTAAGAATAGCTGCCAGGAAGCATGAAAACTTTCATAATTCTCTTAGTTAGGGAAGGATGGAGGACTGTAGTCAACCAATCTCAGGATTGAACAACCAATGATGAGGGAGCTAAGGTTCTACCTAAGAATAACCTGAAAATGTCGAAATTCGTAGAATATCTCCTGTTAGATTATTAATTAAAATTAGTCCTGTGGACTGATGCGACTGAGATTCCCCAAGTATTCTCACTCTCTTTTCTCAGAGTCCTTGTTTCTGCAACCTGCGGCGCAACACTCAATATTACACTCTTTGTGAGTCTTTTCTTAACATCTTCTACAAGAAATGAAGTGATTGTGGCTGATTACAGAAAAAACAGTATATGAAATACAGTTGAGGTATATTGCCGGTTATTTGCAGTTATACATAGTTGCGCTAGATCAGTTCTAGGATACTGACTAGGTTAAATAGGTTTTCTCAGTAGTGCTAAATATCTTAACATGAATTTTAGATACTAACCTCGCATGCAATCTCCAGCATGATATACTCTTGCATGTCTTTGTACCTTGTAGTGCTATTTATTTGTCGCATTAATAATATTAACCAGTACTTGTATCTTGAGTAGTGTTCTGCATGGTAGCATGTTCTTCTACGAATCACTCTCCTGGTTTCTGGTCTGAATGCGTACCGTTATCCTGACTGTTTTGGCCGGCGCTTGGCATTCGGAGGAACGTGCGCCGTTCTGATTTGAACTGGGATGAGTGCTACATGCCTGGTGTGGAATCACCCCGTGCCACACACCCTAGTGGTGGCTTGCTAAGTATTTTTCGTAGATGTAGATGTATATAAATGCTGACATTGATGTAATTTCCGCTACAGAAGCCTCAATAACTGTGTTTGATTCATAATTTGTCTCATAATTTTTTGGGTCCACAATTGGTATTACTCACTGGGTGGACAACAGGTCATACTCACACGTTTAATATAAAATTAAATTGGTTGGTGAATGAAGAAACTTTGAGAGACGCAATGGCTTCATGTCATATGATTTTTAGGTGTTGAACTGCAATCTTATTTTTTGCATGCAAACCATTCTAAATTGTGGAAAGGAAATTTTTTACACGAATATATTTTTCCACAGGGGTAAGAAAATAAAGCTATTTATCGAAGAAATATTTATTGGGAGATAATTTACGTGTTCCTGAAACTCGAGTTAAACTATGAGTTATGTAAATGCATTCATTTCATGAATCAAACATACATTCATTCATCAATTCATGGGTCACGTGACGCTAAATCCATACCAAAATGTTTGTGAAACCGGTCATTTGTCACATAGTGGTATCTTTCGAGAAATGATCGGTGGGGCTTAGAAGACACTTTATATGGCATGGAAAAGTTGCCTTCAGTTTACTGTTGATTCCGCATCAAACTTTTGATACCGACCGTGTCAACCATTTTGTAACATTTTGGGTCCGAAGTGGATTCGGTTGCTGACAGATGGGATCTGACCTTACTTTAGCGTCTCTGCTCGGAGTTTGAATGAGTTGATCGTTTCACTTCTATTGGTACTTGTCCTCTCACCGTTTGAAATGGCAACTCTTAACCGATGAAGCATCCCCAGGATTCCGATGGATTTAATCCGATGATACCGCTGTGGTAGATGGAGAGGGCGCTTAACATTGTGGCCACTGCCAGAAGCTGTAACGTGAGCGTGGCCTCTCCGCCATCTTTGTTAACCCCAATACACAGGACACACACAAAACATATGCGGCACAGCATTAAAGAAACTAGGTTTTGTTCAGCGTATAATAGAAAGGTCTTCGGATGAAAAAGTCAAAGAGAGATGCTACTTCGCTCTGGTTAGGCCACACCTCGAATACGCCGCGAGCATTTGGGACCCTGTTCATAAAGATTTAACCAAAAAAATTAACAAAGTACAAAGAAAAGCAGCACGCTTCGTTAAAAACTGCTACGAACGAACATATAGTGTTTCACAACTTTTAGATGGACTAAGGTGGGAGCCCCTCGGGAGAGTCGTAGGCTACACGCTAGGCTTAGGTTGCCTGAGAAATTCAGAACTGGTGTATTTTAAAGCGACACAGAGAATATTATTATGACACCTCACTACATCTCTAGGTCTGACGTAAGCGATACAATAAGAGAGGTACATTACCGAACAGATAGGTACAAAAACTCGTTCTTTCTGCGCACAATAAGCGACTACAATAAAAAGTGAGCTCCTCTTAATACACTCTCAGAATACATGTCACCATTTCACCTCCATAAACCTTATCCCTTAAATCTTTATACGGCTGGTATCCTAACACCCCCTGCCGCACGCCCATGCGGCGGCTCTCACGGTGATATGTAGATATAAAATATTCCTTTATCGCTTCAAGGGTGAAGCACTGATTTAGCAATTTTACAATCTTTTCCATCGATAAATCACGAGAAATCAGCAAGCACTTACGCATTGTGAATGGCGTATCCTGCGCACTTGACAGAGCGCTTCAAAACATATCAGGAGCAGAGATGATGTACACTTGACATTGAGCGAACTCCGGTAATCGTATTCTCGATAATATCCTCATGTGTTGATATGCCTGCAAGGCGTTAATCATGGAAACTGAAAACTTTAATTTCTAATTAAAATGAGCTTGCCTTTTTGAGCATGTAGTTGAAACGAATTCCATTATAAAACGTTTCACAAAAATCTTGGCCTTGACTATTCTGAGCCAACGAAGTGCTACCGACTGGAAGGTTACTGAATATTTCTCCCATTCGTTCCACGCACTGAAGTGCGCTTATATGTTTTGATCTGCGCTATCGCAAAAACACCTCGATTAGAAAGATCCCTGCAGTAACACTCGGCAATATTCCAATCGCACTCAGTTCCTGCCACACACCCTTCCACCGTTCTCTTTAGCACAGGGGTTGTGTTTTAACCTATCGAGATAATCCCGAGCTCGTAACCAAGGAGTGTGGAACAATCAGGGAAGGATCGAGAGTTTGATATATTTGCACCAATCGTAAAAGCCTCACGCAGCTTTCTAGATCGATTTTTCAAGCGATAGTAATGTTTAGGGATTTTTATATCCCGATTCATCATCATTGGTCATTCAATCCTAAGATTGGTTGACTTCGGTCCTCCAACCTTCTCTATCTAATGTTAGTTCCCTTACCTCCCGGTATCTTTCCCTATATACTGCCTTCATTATTTGGTCCATGAACTAATTCCTGGGTCTTCCTCTGGGGACTTTTCCCTCTACTTTACCTTTAATTATGCTCTTTACAAATCCATTGTGTCTCAAAACATGTCCAATCCACCCGTTTCTTCCATTCTGTATGGTGTTTCATATTGTCCTTTCCTCCTCTACTCTTCTGTACACTTCATCATTTCTTATTTTGTCCGTCCATTTTATCTCTAGCATCCTCCTCTAGCACTAGGTTTCAAAGGCTTCTCGTCCGTTCTGGTCAGCTTTTCCAACGGTCCTTGCTTCTGATCCATAGAGTGCCACACTCCACACGAAGATTTTCACATAGTGCTTTCTGGTTTGTAGTCCTATCTTCTTTGAGCACAGCAGTTGTCCTTTTTCCATGAACGCCTTCTTAGCTCGGGCCATTCTCCGCTTGATGTCCGCTGTACTTCTTCCGTCCCTTGTGATGGTACTCCCGAGATAGGTGAAGGAATCCACTTGCTCTAATTTTTCTCCTCTCAGGATAACTTTTACATTCAGCTTCTAAATATTTTTTATACTGGTCTTCTAATTATTCTATTCTATAATGTTCTGTTATTCTAATATTGTTTACGGATTTTTATATCCTGATTATAGATACAATAAACAACATATCAAACATGGAAGACTTTGAAGGAAAAGCTCTCTCCTCGGCTCCTCTACGACCCAGGTGCTTCTATCGGTATGTGGACGATACCTTCATTGTGTGGCCTCATGGAACTGCTACCCTCAGCCTCTTTCTTGACCACATGAACGGCCTTAATTCAAACATCCAATTCACCATGGAGACGGAGAGGGACAAAAAGATTCCTTTCCTGGACATCCTCATCCACCGCAAGGAAGATGGAAGCTTGGGCCATAGCGTCTACAGGAAGCCAACGCACACAGACCTCTATCTGAATGGACGAAGCCATCACCACCCCTCTCAGAGATCGGCAGTTTTGTCGACACTCATCCACCGGGCGAAAACCATTTCCGACTCGGAGAGTCTTCCCAAGGAGATAAGGTACCTCAAGAAGACGTTCCAACACAACGGATACAACGGCAAGGAAATTTCCATGGCCCTGAAAAGGGCCTTCACTACCCGTGACGATAAGACAAAGGAAAAGGAAGATTGCCAGAAACCACTGGCCAGGGGCCGAACTACCTTTTGTCTCCACCATTTCGGGAAAAATCGGCCGAATACTGAGGAGATATAACATTGACGCATATTTTCGCCCTCCCTCCAAGCTTAGGAACCAACTTGTGACGGCCAAGGACCCTTGCGGCTTCCAGACCCCCGGGATATACGAGATACCATGCACATGCGGCCTTGTGTATGTGGGAGAGACAGGGAGGACCATCGCCACAAGGATCAAAGAACACCAACGGCACTTCAGACTCTGCCAACCGGAAAAGTCCGCCGTGGCCGAACACAGCATCTCCCGAAACCATGTCATCTGCTGGGAAGAAACGAAAGTTCTTTCTCGCATCGACAAGTTTTGGCAAAGGCTGACGAGGGAAGCGATCTAAATCAGGATGAGAGAAACAACTATGAACCGAGACGCGGGATACTCACTCAGTAATTCTTGGAAGCCAGTACTGAGAAGCATCCGAGAAGCCCGAGAAAAAAGGCGGGAAAAATCCAGCCAATCAGGTGACACCTGCCCAGGCTGACGCGCCAAATGGACCCTATATAAGGTGGACCACTTCCGAAAATTGACATGCCCTGAAGACGATGAGCAACTCGGTCATCGAAACGTCGGCAGACATGGACAACCTGACCCGGTGGAAAACCCGCATTGACTTCCTCGAACATATCAAACGTTTGAGATAATCATCCGCTTAAAAAAAACTCTCCAAAATTTCCTTAGTTATGACTCCTTAGCTTTGTGACCTTAGATTATCTCGAGTGGTTCAAACACAACTCCCCAGCCTCTCCTGACTAGAGACACTTGTGCCCATCTC
This sequence comes from Ceriagrion tenellum, assembly GCA_963169105.1. NCBI lineage: Eukaryota > Metazoa > Arthropoda > Insecta > Odonata > Coenagrionidae > Ceriagrion > Ceriagrion tenellum. Next base: position 129,381,697 of record OY720632.1, on the reverse strand, counting down.
GCTCAACTCATTCGCTCTTTTCCTCCCATTCTCCCACATGTGATCCTCCACGCCCACGCCCACCTTTCCCGCAAAATCCTCTCCCCCGTCCACCCGCCCGCTCGCCATATTCCTTAAAGACGTTTCTGCTTGTTTCTCCTCCTCTCACTCTCCAACAACCACACACTACTTCCGCCGCAACCCCCGTTCGCCACTTTATCTCCTTTGGCGGAGTTGCACGGACGGCGCGGCGCTGCTGTGTCTACAAGAACTCTCCCACTCTCTCCCAGAGGATTCAATTTCGAGAAAGGAATATCGCGAAGAGATGGTGGTGGGAGAGAGAGAGAAGAGTAGTCGGAGGAGACAAAGGGAGAGGATATTGAGACCGTGAGGAAGAGGGTTAAAATAAAAAGACAACAGAGTTCTCTTTCTCAAACCCTTTCTGGAGTGGACGCAGAGCAGACGAGACGACGAGGTCGCCCCTTTTGAAATAAAACCGGGCCTAAATAGCCCACATTTTTTTCCAATTAATTTAAAAGGCTCGACCTTAAAGGAGTCGGTTAGTTATTATTATGAAGCGTGGGTGGTTGAGCGGAAGGCAGAGATAAAGGACTGGTTGGAGTGTGAGGGAGAAAGGACGACACAGTCTTTTTACGAACGATCACTCAACCGTCGTCCCATCTTTCATTAGAAGCCGTTGATGTTTTATACACATTTTTCGCGTAACATCTTCTTGCCATGTCTAAGTTGGCGCGCGCGATTATTAATTGTGCCTTTAAAAAAACCTCATGGGTCCTCGGCCTTGGGGGCTCGCTCGGCTGGGAGGGAGAAATTGAAAGGGATTCGCGAATATAATTACTATGTGATGCATAGTGTCCTCGTGACAGCGGTTTGTATGTCTGCATTCCTGTCGTTGAGCGGAGGGACTGGGAAAATACCTAATGAGAGAATATAAGGACACAGTTGATACAGGCGTTTGTACCGAGAATAAATCTTTGTTTCAAGATGAAAGTATTCTCAAAAATAAGTTGAGTTTTCCGCTCTTGATGAGCCTAATAGGATGTAGAACCTACCTATCGAACATAAAAATTTGAGTTTATTTTTATTTTAATGGCAGATACATCCTTATAATCGGAACATTGTACACAAACATATGTGAAAACGATTTGAAGGCAAAATATTTGACGCTGAACGGTGGTTGAATATGTTGTTCTTCATTCCATGCATAAATATTTGGATATTTACATTTATGACGAATTAATGATGCTTGTTATGCCCTTTTCACGCGATACTATTGCAGATTCTAATAAATTCTGTTAAACTCCTTAGACGTTTATAAAGAAAAAAGTTATTAAAAAAACTCGGGAAGAACAATTAATGCAAAAGCTACTCTGAGTTCATTTTCTTCATCACCCTGTAACTATTTACTACCGCAGATATTTTTTGGGCGTTTTAAGTAATTTGAAATAATTGTAAGTTTAGTTTAAATACATACAAGAAATAATAATTTCAAATGTGTTTCAGTAAAAGTTTTTTTTTGCGATAAATACATAATTTTTTTGCATTTTTTAAGCTTTTTTCCGTAATTACCAAACCCAGCGAATCCAAATGTTGTCAATTACATCATTCAGTAGTTCATTTGGCTGATAGGTTGACAAATGCATTAATGAGAATCCATATGTCATTTTTGAGGCCTTTTCATTTATCACAGCAGTTTTGGAACTTTCCAACATTGACCAATCCCGATGTCAGATGTAACATCTAAACTTTTACATGTCGTATCTCATCTACCGGTAGCGTTGCAAACGTATTTCCACTCTATAGTTTTCTGCAATCCATTTACTGGAGGAAAGTGTTTCTGCTCCGCGTGAATTAAGCATTGAAGAAAGGTACGGATAATAAATGTATTAAGTTCATTGTAATCAAGATTATTATACGATACAACAGATTTAAAGAATGAGAACAATCTTCGACAATAAACTAAAATTTAGCCAAGTATGCGATTCATAAACTTTGCATCGTACGTTTGGCCCTCTGTGGAATATTTTGAATTGATATGATTAGGTCTAAGAGGAACGTTTTTTACACCAGCGAACATCGAGAAAAACGCGAGATGAATACATCCTTGTGCTTACAATGAAAAGACAATAGAGAATTGACAAAAAAGTTGACAAAATCCGTAACATATTATGTGACGCTACCGGACAACTTTCACGCGAAAGCCGTTTTGAACTGATCAAGAGACTTACTTAAATGCAACATCGCCTGTCTTCATCTTAGATTGATGGACTTTATAAATTTAATGGTGAAAGGCTGGAAACAAGTGATTTTAGCTTGGTTTCTTTATGAATATAAGGCGCAAGAAAGGAGAAATGGATTGGTTTGAGTGATGCCTTGGCTATGCTGGGAAAAATGTGGGAGATCGGGCTTGTGCGGCAGTTTAAGTATTGGCTTTCCATTCTGAGCGCCTGGTATTGAATCCAGGCAGTGGCGTATATGTTCACGTGGAAATTGATTCCATGGTTCCGACTTGGGTGCTCTTCTTGGGGAGAGAGCTTCAAATGTAGAAATCCGCCCGTCGAATGAGGCACTAAACTGTGGTTTCCTAGGTGCCTTTCGTTATGAGCAGGATAATTCTGGCGCCGGTTTTCTCTCCGCCCTTCCTCCTTCCCCTCACGTATTCCTTCGCATCCTAACCAACCCACCAAGCCTCCACATGGTGTAAATGAACTCAGCAGTCGGTCGCCTCATCGATATCAACCAACCGGGAGAGTGGTGTACGAAAATTTGAAATAATGGTAATTATCACTTGATATTATTGTTATTAGTATTGGTATTATTTGAAGTCATGATAATTGTTTGATGACCTTGTCTTAGGTAATATAGCGCCCAGATATACAGAGAAACCAACGGGTATTATTAACGAAAAAATCTTGACTATCTTTGCACATCCAAAAAAAGACAGCAAAATGAGCGTATGTTTTGACATAAACGCTACAATGCAACGTACATAATGGTGGTACCCAAAAATGCTGATATGGAAATACGAGGACAGCATTTTTTGAGCGAGAGAAAAAATCATCCGCCTTGACCTCTGTGGAAATTCGCACATTTGTGCCATGCGGGTGACTCCGTAAAAGTGGAACTTCGTGGCTAGTCCCGGATAGCTTGAAATTTGTCAGCATTTTTTTAGCTTAACATTATGAAAAAACCATTGAGGGTGATGGGGAAGGCGCTTGCTACCCTGGCCAATGTTAGAAGCTGAAGCTAGTCCGCTATCTTCGTTAACCCTTATTTCCCATTAGCGCTTGCGGGCTAAGTTACCAATTTTGCGATATTAATTTGTTTCCCATCGTTAACTTATTAGGAATTAGCATGCACTTACTTTGTAAATATGCATTCTCCTTACATATGTTGTATATTAATTTAAATTATTAATTATCCGCATTTCCAATGAAAACTTTTGTGAAACCGAGTAGAATCCATAGTACTAAGTAGCCAATATATGTTTCACGGGTTACTTGCCTTTTCATTTCAAACAGACGGTTGATGTTCTTGCTTTACATCTGTTAATTCTTCCATTCCGTCGTGTTATCCATAGGAAAGGTAAGGAGAGATCGAAGTTAAAAAATATTGTGGTCATTTCGGTTGTCCGGTTTCAATCGGATGACTTAATGCCTTCTCCATCTACCTCAATGAGAAAGACACATCCACCAAAAATGATATATAAGGAAAAATAAAACGATCATAATTATACGTCGAGGGGAACAGGGAGAAAGTTTGGTGGACACTTACAAGATATATCACAAGAATGTCCCTCGGGAATCACAATATTTTTAATGTTGGTGTCTGTATATTGCTTGAGTTTAATAATTCTCTTCTCTTACAGTACTATTATTAGAAAGAAATCGTTATTATTGTTTAATAATTTTTTGTATTCATGGTGGTCTCGAAAGCGCAGAACACAGCCCGGAATATCAATGATATTCAATTTGCCGAACTGAGTCTCATCAATGATTGATGCACAGTTTTTCTGCACTTTGAACTTATCAACCGTCTCCTTGCTCTCATAGGTTTATTGAAATCATTCAGTTGTAATCTGTTCCATTACAGCAAGAAGAGAGAAGGAAACTTTTTTTTTTAAATTTAGAAACATAATATTTTAATGTAAGTAAATTTTAATAGTTTTATTCGTATATACTACTGCCCAGGAGGATTGGTCTTTGTTGTATATATGAATGTAATGGCCTCTTCCCGTCAACGATTCCCCGATTGATTTCTGCATCTGCATGTTTATAGTTGTGATTGCTATCATCCTTTTATTATATTGTACACTGCCTAATGTCAGTGTCGAGCCCTAAGGATGCGGAAATAAATTAGCGGAACGTTAGCAGAAAGAGGCCATTTATACAATCCATTTATACAATCAAGACTAATCCTATAAAACAATTGTGTATAAATGGAAAATGCAGTGGAATACATGTCATAGGGGTAGATCCGGGTGGAGGATTAGGATTGAGAGACTAATGAGATACCTAAGGCCGGAAGGGTGAAGGGAGGGCGGATCGGGTCGTTTTTTAAAGGGGTGGGGACGGTCGGGGTGGGTGGGGCCCTGTGTCGGTAGAGGGGTGGCAGGCGGCAGTAGGGGGTGGAGTAGTGTGGTGAGCGATCAAACCCGTGAGGGGGCGGGGGTGGGAGGGTCGAGACGGAAGGAGGGGAGAGGGGTGGGCCTCTCAAGGTGAGCAAGCCACGTTGCCATATGGGAGACGGGAAGGGTGACGTGGGGAGAGGGGGGTAGATATCGCGCGAATTTTCGGGGTCTGCGAGCGGAGAGGCGTATATATTTATACCTATACCTACACACACACACACACACACACACACACACACACACACACACACACACACACACACACTCACGCCATTAAATTGTTGCTTTTGCATTCTGCAATCACTTCGATCTCGCACTCCGTCATCGTGGGTTTTCTTCTAAGATCTGGTCCAAGGACGACCATTCTCATATTTTTTCCGAACTTGGGTAGTTTTCCGTAGCGTTTCGTAATTAAACTGGTGTGCAGTAAAATGGCTGAAAAGAGTTATTTAACGTAGTTTGAGCGAAATATCACTTTACCTATAAATAAACGAATTTGGTCCCATTTTAAAGAAAAATATCTTACCCTTCCAATGACACCAAAATTGAACCTCTTATCACACTACTTTCCGGGATATTTGCCAAAAAAAATTCGAACCATTATACATGGGAAATGGTATATACGTGTATGCACTTCATATTTAAATATTCCTCATTTAAAAAATGACGAATTTCTAGCACCTGAACCTCGTCAAAAATAAAAGTGTGTAGTTTTTATGTCTCCTCAGCAATTTTTAAAAAATTAATCATATTTTCACCGCAGTAAATTTTTCGGGATCACAAAAATCCTTTCGTTTTAAAGGAGTTTCAAACGTACCGCGGGAAATAATGAGTCAAGTAAAAGACTTATTTAGATATTTTCATTAAATTACTTACGATTTATGTCATAAAAAATATATTATAGCACCATTGATAATGCATTATTTAATTCATGTGTCCCTCAGCTGGTGAAATTGAAACGTATTGTTCCAATATGACGTCTATTATCTCTCGCTCGTCTCTATCTTGCTCAAACTACCTTAATTCAAATTCTGACTACTTTTAGAAAATGGTGTTTTTTTTGCTAGGTAGGATAAAAAAGCATATCTTTCCCCGCTGTTTTTTCGCGAATAGCATGAGATAACCATGTGACAAAGGGTGGAAAATGGATGAAAATCGAATATGTGCATGTGCATGCACTCTGCATGTGATCTGCATGTGACCCTGTTCTCTAGCATGCCTCCCTTAAATATCCTACTTGCATGACAATAGTGCATGTTTGGTGATCTTCACCCCCTGCCACACACCCTCGTGGTGGCTCGCAGGGTATTACGTAGATGTAGATGTATGTATGTCTTGATAAATACTGTATGTTTATGAGCAGCTACTCTTCCCAGAAATTGAATCGTATCAATGCTAAGTCAATGATTCATTATAGTTTTTGATTTATGAGTAAAATGATTAATAAAGCTTGGAGTCAAAATGTGTCATTTTAATAGCAATGATGTTATGGTCCTCCCCAATGGCTGGAAAAAGTGTTCATTAAAAAATATATTCGTTGCGTTATCTGCAGAATAATATAACTTAATATGGTTTCCTCGATGGGTAAGGCTTTTCATGAGTGAAAGAAGTATTTTTTTGAACTATGCATATGAAAATGTGTCATTTGGTATCTGTTACGCCTCACGCAGTCTCAAAAGAACCTTCTTAAAACGACCTTTTTTCCATTTTTAAATCCTTTCTATCTCTTTTTATCTTTTTCCTGCTACACCGTCCACATCAAAATTACAATTTCTCTACTACTTCTCCCGTACATATCGAACCATAATCCCTCTATCACCCACCTTATCAAGTCGATTACCCCTCCGTACCTCTTTCGCCCTATTTATAGTGAAATCCTTTATTATAATACTATAATGACTCGAAATGAAACGTTATCTCCGTTAATGTAAACGTTAATGCAACTCCAACATTGTGTGTCTGGAAACAATTATATCTAAGCAAACCAAAATTGACTAATCTCCGCCTGTTTGAAAATGTCTTATGTAAAATAAACTAGGTTCTGAGTTTAAATTTTCGGTACTCTTTAAAGAACAGAACAGGCCAGATACTGTGAATTGTGAGCTCGTGTTTAATAAATTCTCTCCTCTTATATTGTTTGAAAGAAATTATTGTTTCTGAGTAAGATTTTATAGTATTCATGGCGCTCTCGACAGCGCAGAAACTTTTTCTGTGGAAACATTTTGTAGGTGTGGGAAAATTCTGAAGAAATTTTGTTCGACCTTAAGATATTTCGCATATGCGGAGCCCCTTCAATTCTCAGTTCGATCACCTTCATCATTGATTGCTCGATGCGTCAAGTTTTTAAACAGCTTGTTAATTACTGCACTTGTGCCTGCAAACGTTCATTGTCTCCTCTTATTCGCTATCTTGGTATTCTTTGTGCTTTCAAATTTACTAACACCTGAAATATTCTATTCAAAATGAAGAGATAAGTATAACGGCATGGGGATATAGAATTCCCAGAAGTTGCTCTTCACATTTCAAGGTATATTTTGAAAACCACCACTGCTTTTCACCTAGTATTGGAGACATGGCTGGAGTTAAAGTAGGAATGACGTCATTCCTTCGGCATTTCTTTTTGAATTAGTCACCTTTTTCTGATTTTTCAAATTATTTAGAGCCTCAGTATATTGAAACCCGCGTTGCTATGCATTTACAACCAGAATTATAAGTTCTTAATATGAGGGGATTGAGTGTTATCATCACAGACTTCGGCGCAAAGAGGGGGCTTAAACAGTACTCGACGGGATATTAAGGGGTCTGGGTTCCTGTCACTGTCGAGGCAAATAAATTTGTTTCATCTTCAAAAGTCGTTTGTATCTTATGATTGGAGTTCCTCGAAAAAATCGCTGTGAAATTTATGACCATTCATTGACGAAGATCCAGCTCTATAATGCAACCTTGCTTTTTAGATTGTCTTTAATGGCACCGTCAGAGTATGTATTGTGGATTACAGCCACTGGAGCAATGAAATTTTTGTAGACGTGCATTTTGGCCTATTCTCTTTTGTTATAAAAGTGTACTTTTTGAGTGCGATTTAGCACTTCAGAGACAATTGTGTATGGGTATTTGATTTTTCCTTGGTTTGTAGGAAAAGTAGCGGGGTAAGCTTTCATGTCGAACTCGCATATGGTCTATCATACCTTGCTTGCTTTCGAATACAATGAAAAGTAATATTGCCATCATCCTTAATTCGCCATGCCTCGGCGATAAAAACTAAAAATATTAAAACTTTTGTGATGAATCCTTTTTATATAGGTACGTGCATATTTGTAAAAGTAAAATTTTTGCTTTGTGTTGGGATACCTGTGGCATTAACGAAATCAAATGAAGAAATGCCGGTAAACACGTTTGTAACAGTACCGAAAAAAATGGAGTAAAAATATTTTAAACCACCGTTCCAATTCCTATAGTATTGAGCAGATAATTTTTTTCATAAGAGTTCGATTATAAAATCGAAATCTGTTCACTTAAAGTTCATACTATTACTAAAGGAAAAAATATGTTATATAGTATTGTAAATTCCATGCTTAATTAGAAGAAATGGCGTTGCCTCCTCAAAAATTCCATCCCGATACAAGATCACGCGGCTGGATCGCTATAGGTCCAAAAAGAACCTGAATGGCACATGAATTGGAGGCCCGTGTGTATTTTAGCATGTGCTTATCTGTTAATACTTTATTCCATCAATTTTAAAAGTACTTTGTGCCCTGAGAATGCTTCTTGTAAATATTTACATTAATCTTGCTCAGACCTTTAGATCCATGAGATAAAAGGATTTTAACTACAAAGTTAGGGAAATATATGCACTTATAATTTTTATCACATTTTAATTTTGCTTTCTTAATGCTACCCAACATAACATTTTGAACGATGATGATTCTTCGGTGATTTTTGTAATGCTTTCAAGTAGCTAATATGGCGTCATGAATTTAATGTAATGTAAATACCGTGTAATAAAATGAAATAAATATTTAGTCCACTAAAACTGTTGGATAAAATGAATTTTGACGCTTTTGAGCCATCTTCAGGTACAAACTATGTGAGGAAAGTATGTTAATAAATTGAGATGCACATAACAAAAATTTTTCGTGAACATTAGAACGTATTTTATTCATTTCGTTCCTTGATATTCTCTACCGCCACACCATCCGTCTCGCCTAATTCAGTTAAATCCTGAAGAAATTTTCATCACTTGCCTCATCGAGAGATATCCACGAGGTTAAATTTTGACCCTTAGAGACGCCATTCTTTTGAGGTGGCTCGAATTTGACTAATTTAACCAAGACAAATACTAAGTTACACATTTTTATTTATTCAATTAAAAAAATCCTGCTTTCTCTGATGAAATGGGTCAAATATTGAAAACCAAAATAAATGCACAAAATATGCAGATTATACCATGTTTTTTTTTTTAATGACAATATTTGTCCAGCCATAGGAATTGACTGAAGCGCCATTTGTATGCAACTACCATATTTTGACTTTAGTTACGGCCGTTATTCTCTGATAACTGTTAACAATAGTTGGCAACATGCCTGTATTTTGCTTTTATTTCATTTCTCAGGATTTTTCTCTCCCTAAAAAACAGTTTTAATTAAATGCTAGAATATGTCTTCTGGTACAGATTTACGTCTTTCTGCTGTAATTTGAGTAATCTCCGTAAGAGCCCATGTTATAATCTCCACATTCAAGGCTGAAATACAAAAGAGCTGGTCCGGAAACCCTATTTTATTTTCATCTCAGTTTATAAAACGCATTTCAAAGAAAATTTCTTCAAGTTTTAAGTATTTTTCTGTATCAAGCGACCCTGAGGCCAGAGCCACTTTGAAGTACACCTTATGCCACCAAATTCGGCACTCATAAATTCAGATTGTTTCGGAGAGTGTAAAACTTTATTTTTCTCACTAAATACCCTAGCGTCTCCTAATCTACACATTATTGTCTAGGCTCTATCTACCCATTGAATAAATGGATCCGCATTATTGCGGTATATGGAGAGGGTACTTGCTATACTGGCCAATGCTAGAAGCTAAAGCCAGTTCGCCATCTTCGTTGACCATCATTTTCTTTAAGCGATTGCGGGATGACGCATATACCATATTTTCCTAAAAAATCTTACTGGAAATCAACATACACTTAGATCTTCAATGCGCATCTTCCTTGCGTTTATTGTTTATTTAATTAAATAAAATATAATCCGCATACCCGCTGAAAACTAGCGTGAAAATTAGTAGAATGTAACCAATGTATATTTGATGAGTTACTTGCCTTGAACTTTAGACAGTTGTTTTTGATAGATGACAGTAGTTAGACAGATATTCTTGCTTTACATCTACTAATTCGTCCATTCCGTTTTACTATCCATAGGAGAGTAAGGAGAGAGCTGGGATTAGCAATATGGTTGTTATTTCGGTTGTCAGGCACCAATTTGATAACGTTGTACCCTCTCCATTTACTTCAATGGGTGATTCATAAATAACTTCGATTGAAGAAACCTATAGAACATGATATGCATGCTATAGATTTAACGGACCTTTGATCCGCATATAGTCAGTAGTTTTTACGCGAATAACCCCGAAATGATTAGCCTTCCTAATTTTACATTAATTTTAGTGTTTTGCCTTTCAGTATATAATTATGAAGGATAATAAACTATATCAGCAGTCTCGTCGCTAAGCTAAGGATTCAATTGCTTTCTATGACTACTGACTGCTTCGATTTTCAGCATATTCCGTGATTTAAAAATGTGAAACTATCATATCACCAATAATCATTCCTACTTGACTATGAAGATTGATTCAACTCTTAATATGGATTAATAACTCACAAATGATTTTTACTAAAACAGAGCAATGAAAAATTTATTTCAATCAAAAAGATTGCTGTTAAATGTTGAAAATTATATAATTGAAGTGCGGCATCGCAATTGATGTGAGGCACATTCCTCTGCCGTGTTCTTCTGGACCGCTAAATCTTCTTCTTCAATGAAGATACGACAATAGATATCGTAGACTGACATAGATTGGCATGGGACGATTTTTAGTTATTTACCGCGACGTATCCAGAATGAACTTCACGTGTAGATTTTCTCAGTAAACGATTTAAGTAGCGACGTGACTGTAAGCATATCCATTCCCGTCCATCCTGGAGGCTGAAGCATGAACCTGGTGATTATTACCAATTCCACTAATAAGTGTACACTTTGCATGATTAAGCAGTTAACCACTGATTATGGACAACCCATTATTACTGCGGTAATCACTTAATGCTGCCCGGTAGTCTAGTGGCATGGCCACAGTTTATTTCTCACTGTCATCTACACGGAAAGAAGAAGAATGCTTCGTGGAAAAGGGTCCTTACCCAGAGTGAGCCCAAATCACCTCGTTATCCACAATCGCCCGCCTCCATCTTTTCACCACTTCTCGATCCCATTTCTGCGTCGGAAGAAACCTATTTCTGGCAGGAATAACTCGTATCTCACAGTCAGACCGGTAAATGAAACGATTTTCACGAAATACATCGAGTTAATTATTAACGCAGGCACCTAGAGACACAACGCATACTGAAAATGCTCTTTTCTTAAGAATTGCTTATGGTAGTTGATTGCCAATAAGTCATGATTATTCATTAATAACGGCGCATGAGGGCTGTTGTGGTGAGACTTTTCCCATGTACAGTGTACAACACGAAAGGGGATCCTTTCTGTTGCTGGATGAAATAAACACACTTTCTGAATATTTTTATTACCAAGTTCTGAATTTCATATCCCTGGACCAAAATAATACCATTGGTAGCCCATCTGTCTCGTGTCTTTGTTAATATAGCTAACGAATTAACCACTCGGTGTTTTTCTAGGGACTTGTCCGGTTGTTTTTGGCCTTCTATAACGCTCCTTACAAATAAGCTTTGCAAATTGGCATGCCCATTTATTTTCTATGGCATGGAATTTTGATTACAAAACTAAAAACGAGTAAGTTAGTAAACCACGCTAATTAATAACTGCTTCTGCCCGGAGCAAGCAGGGATCACGGAATCAGTAAAGCGCCTAGCATTCCACCTCCAGGGTAGGGGCTGAGTTATCACCAACATGCACTAGACTGTATCCCTCAAAGATTAAAAAAGCACTAAGTATTTTTCCATTAGCAAAAACCTGCAAATACTTATTAGGGGTGAAATTTTGCCTGCATTCACTTCACTAGATGCCACCAATGTAATGGAAATTATGAAAGCTGTTGTATTTGGCTACTACGTGATGCGCCAAGGTATATATATGAATTAAATGGAAAGCTTGTTAGTACTTGCATACACTGAGTTTTAATCGACATGGACTTAGCTATGTTCTTCAAAAGTTAATGAAGCTACAACTTTTGATGCATTGGTGCAAAAAAAAAACCGCAAAAACCTACTCGTCATAAGGGAAATGGCACCAACACGCACTACACTATGTGCTATCAATGTAAAGATTCATGAATTACACGGTAACCTTGTGATATCGTGCCTGTATACCCCGAGTTTTAATCGATATCCATTTAACTATGTTTCTCTAGAGTTAATGAACTAAAACTTTTGTTGCATTGTTACAAGAAACCTGCAAAAACCTACTTATCAGAAGGTAAATTAGCACTAACACACACTACACTATGTGCTACCAATGTAGAGATATTTGAATTACACGGAAAGCTTGTAATATCGTTTATAAACTCTTCTCGGGCTCTGCACCAGTTGATTGGCTTCATGTTTGCCGACGTTTCGGAAAACGACTTGCTTTCCATCTTCAAGGCGTGTTACTCTGTCCGTGTCAGATTGTAAACAGAATGGAGTTGACCGTTGGTGGGGCCCAACAATTGAGCTCAGGTGCCATCTGATTGGCTGAGGTTTGACTTTTGTTCTTGAATTATTTTCTGGTTTTTCCTTATGTTTTTAATGCAATTTAATACAGGTGTCCATGTATTGCTCAGATGAAAGCCAGAGTCCGAGAAGAGTTTATAAATGCCATTCACCAGGAGAAACTTAAATCTTGTAATATCGTGCTTGCACCGAGTTTTAATTTACATCCCATTAACTATGTTTCACAAGAGTTAATGAACTACAACTTTTGCTGCATTGGTAAAAAACTTACAAAAACCTACGTGTCAGAAGGTGAGATGGCACCAACATGCTCTGCACTATGTCTACCAATGTAAAGATATATGAATTACACGGGAAGCTTGCGAGGTCGCATTAACTGCTGGCGCGGTTGCATTTTCAATACCATTACCAATACGGCTGTGTCATCGGCGAAGTGGTTTTTTTTGCATAGTACTCATTGCGGGGAGCGGGAGGGATGATGGTTGAGCACTTGCGCGAATCTCTTGCTTCTTTTTTTCCTTTTTTGGTGTTGGTGATGGGGTAGACGGAATGAGGCGAAGGTCGTTCGCTTCCTGCTCGGGGTCGGAGGGACGGGTCCAGCCGGGAAGAGACAGCCGGGCTGAAAGTGGGAGGTTGGGAGGTGGTAGGTGGACAGAGAGGGGGGGGAGATACGGCGGTGGAAGGGAGAGATTGCGAGTATTCGGTGGAGAGATAAGATCTTAGGAAGAGCGGGGAGATGCGGGGGGGGTAGGGGATCGAAAGGGGGAAGAGAGTGGGCGGGGCAAGTGGGAGAGAGGGGGGATGAGGGGAGGATTGAGTTTGGTAAAGTGATGAGCCGAGGATAAAAGGGTAAAGCGATACGGAATCGAATTCAGTTTCGCCTCGAGGTACCGGGTAAATGAGTCGATAGGATCGGTGAGCTGTGTACCGCTCCGCACATACGTTACACCCTCCAAGTGGTCGACACGTCCATGATATGAGCCTCAAAAACTTTCAAATATATTCAACAAAAAATGTCCAATAATTTACTTACCTCCCTCGATGTGAAATTCCGTCACTTTCCCGTCTTCTCAGCTTTTGAATTGATAACTACTATGTACAAATAGGAGTTGATGATTTATCACAAATGAAAAAATCGATTGGTTTTATTCCACTGATTTATTTTTTTTTTGGTACAACATGTTTCTACACAATGGTGTCATCATCAGGTACACCGTTGTGTCGAAACATGTTGTACCAAGAAAATAAATCAATGGAAGAAAACCAAATAATTTTTTCATTTGTGAAAATTAACTTCCACAGACCTGAGCCCGAATCATGGAATGTATTGTTGATTTATCTTTACTCATTCATATATTTAGACACCCATGTATACCTTGCGCCCAAAATATAATGCCTCTCGTGCGAATGAATTGTGCGCATAAATTTTGCAATGTGGCGCATTAAGAAGATTTAGAATTGAAGGCGATTATTCAATAGACCATTCCACGATAGTTGAAAATGTGGGTCTTGCGGAAAACGCTGTTGCCAAACTTAATCACCATAGACTCTCCTCTACGCCACTGAGGCAACCACTTCAGGACCGTGCTTAATTTAAGTTACTTTTCGGTATAATACTTGCGCATTGAAAGACCTTAATGTGCAGCCAGTGCACTGCATATAAATACGTTCATTTACCTGTTGCGTCTGGTAAAATCGCACCGCCAGACTTTTGGAGATTCGCAGAGGAAGAAATCATCATAGCTATACTGAACCCATACTGTCCACTAGATGTGGAACGCCTTATTGATTTTTAATATGATTATCACTAATTATTGGAATAGTAGCAATTAGGTTTTAATGGAATAGCTATCCCTTCTCGATTTCATGTGGAGAGAGCGTTAAATGGAACAACCCGTCTGAGGGATGCGGCAAAAAACTCGGGTCACTTCGTTGCCTCTCGTCAAGAAGCTAGTGCCGAAAATGGGTCTCCCTGTTATGCATTCCCCACCCCAGATCTGACTCGTAGGGCCTCTTAAGCGAATTACAGATTCTGGGCCTCCTTTCAGCTAATTTAAAATAAAAACCAACTTTTGAATTTTATTTACGTACTCTAATTTATAAAACAGACGAGTAGACCTAGCAGTGAAATAAGTGGGCACCAGTTATACTTTTTACCAGGAAAAGCAACATACCAAAAACACAAAAAGCCTCATTCAGAACTGCCTTTTGAATATGCAAAAATTTACTGTCGTCAGTTAGCTGGGAAAACTGACATTCTTCCACATTTTTTGTGTTCTCAATGAGTAGTATTGGCACCTCAGCCGGGACCTTCTCCGAGATTGGAGCTCATAGGCAGCTGCCCAGTTTGCCTCGTAAATCTAACTTACCCTACTCTATTTGTAGTCACAAATGTCTTAATTTGTAGGTCGCCTCCGCTAATAACCACTGAGCAGCCACTGCTACCTCTGTAAATAAGATTTCCACGAAACACCCTCCCTTTCACTTTTTCTTAAGTAGAGTACTTATTCATTATTAAAAGGGTCTAATATACTCTTCATCTCTCAACAGGCAATTACTGTACCTACCTATGCACGTAAAATTTATTTCGGAAACAACTTTAATGCTTTTGATGAAACGCCACATTCAGGAAGTACGACACATATTTTGGGTTTGAAAAATTTGCTATGGAACGAGGTTTGAACCCAAAAAAGATTTAGAGTCGATATCGTTGAAGACGTGAGAATCAACGAAGACAAGGCATAGTTTTTTATTTTCGAGCGAAAACTTCCGCGGTGCGTGAGATGAAATTGCTTTAATTTTGGAAAAACCGCGTTGTTTTGCGGCTAATGATAACAATGTCTTTAAGGATTAACAACAGTTCCAACATATGGACAGACAAGAACATGGTATGGCCTCTTTGACTTGAAGACGACAGCCGAATCGCTGGCGTAACCGCTGTCGCGACTGCAATGTAACAACGCAGTTGTCCCGAAGTTGGAACTAATTTGTTTTTATTTTACTGGTAGGAAATATGATCAAAATTACATCGGTATTTGGACTAAATTGTACAAGAAAGGTTATATTTAATTTCTCTAGAATTCGTCCCAGGTACTAATAGCGCATTTGACTGTTAAAAATGCAGCCAGTTGTAATGAGGTCCTGTGTCCTTTGGTGGAAGGAAAGACGTGACCGCAGAATCCATGATCGTGACTTTTATTTTAATCATTTTTTAAGTAATCTACCAGTAAAAGGCAGGTTTAGTGGAAGGTCAGAGATACTCCCCCAGATTTTTTACATCTTCAGGGTCCTATCTATCTCTAGTGTTTCCTTTTTTGCCTCAGCATGCGATCTATCCTTCCATAACACCTATTCTCCTTCTTTCCTTCCCCGCTTGTCCAACATCCTTACCTCACACTCTTGAGCAACACAACATTACTTCCTCTTTCTCCATCTACTTACCCCATTACTTCCTCCAGCCACATACCCTACCTATCCCGGATATCATTCAGAAATTTCCTTTCCTCGACTGCAATACTAAGCACTCCCTCGTCCGTCTTCCTTTCCATCCACCTAACCTTCTCCATCCTTCTCCACACCCGCTTCTCAAATGCCGGCAGCCTGTTCTCGTCCTCTTTTCTGAGGGCCCACATTTCTGCTCCATTCAACGCTACACTACATGTCAATGTCTTCACCGGCCTCTTATACTGCAAATGAATTGTTTTTCACTTATTTGTAAGCCAAATCGTTAATTTTAACAGCGCAATTATTTTGGACAAACACTTGCGTCCTTTTTTGAGTTACTCGTCCAGAAATTCCGTTTATTAAGATCGAGCGAACTATTATGGTGATTTTTTTTACCTATTCCAGTTGAGGACCTCGGTGACTTCCATTGTTTCATTGAGAGGTTTAGAGGCGACTCGTATGTTCATTTAATGTAATTTGAGCGAGATAGTTCCCAAGTCATAATGGAGAACATATTCGAATTATACGGTTTAAATTCAGCAGTTGTTGGAAGCATGAATTGAATATTGCATTATTAATGTTACAAAATATACTTTTGTATTACTGAAATTCTAGATAATTAAAAAAAATATCAGTATAAGTCTTCAATTTGACTCATTCTTTTCGCGCGGTACGTTTATAACTACTTCACTACGAAAAGTTTTTTGCGATCCTGAGGAAATTACTACGGTGACAATAGGATATATATTTCTTAATAGTTGAGAAAGTATTGAAAACTACACACTTTTACGAGTTGTAAATTTCTCAGTATTAAAATAAGGGCTCTCTGGGGTGCATACTTGTACTATTTCTCACATGAAAGGGCTGTTATTTTTCTTCAAAAATTTTGGAAAGTGGTTCAGTAAGGGGCTGATACTTTGCTATCTTTGGAAGGGTGAGATATTTATCTTTAAAATTTATCTTTAAGAGACCAATTTCATTTATTTCTAGGAAAAATAATATTTTGCTCTAACTACCTTTAGGAAAATTATGGCACCTGTCGTAGTCGGCGAAAATTGTTCGGATTCTATAATAGGTGGTTTTCAACGATACGACGAACGTAGTGACCATCCAAAAATATCAGTGCCCTCGTAATCCATTTAAAGAAAAAACTTTAATCAAGCAAAGATCGGCCTCCAAGTATACATAATAATCGGCGAAGTCAGTATTTTGTGAAAGACATTCAGGCTCTGCGCCTAAGTTTATTAGTCCAAAGCTTTCGCTACCATTGCAGGCCATGCCATGAGAAATAATATTGCTGTATTAATATCAATTGCATTATTCCTGAAGATTCTGCCTGCTATAGAAACAGTGGCTCCGGATCAATAAGTTAGAGTGCATCAAAACCCGAAAACTCTATGATAAAACTTTAAAGGCTGCGTAAGCTTTCGATCTAAATTTCATCTTTTCCTGAAAAAAAGATCCGCTTGAGGAAAGGTGTTCTTTTTAGATCCTGGGGAGAAAGGGGAGAAGATTAAGGTAGGGCCTTCAGACATAGGTGATAATTCTGTTTATGGGGTCCATTTGGATGACGCATCTGATTCCTAATTTACCGTTAGCCCCTCCTCCTTCCACTCCTCGGTCATTCCCCGTCCTTCCTTCCCCCAACCCTTGCCTCCCCTCCCTCCCTCCTCGGGGGCCACACCTCTCTAACAGCCCCCTGCTTCCATGGTGTTTTTGATTCCCACGGCACCCTAAGGGAATTCATTCCATAAATCCTAGGCGATTGGAAATAGGGGCTTAGGATCCCAGCCACCCGTATTCATTGCTCACAATACATGCGGAACATACTGGTTTAATGGCTGTAATTTATTGACTTCCGATGGAAGAAGCCGTTTCCATAATTTCTCCAAAAAAGATTCTGAAGTATTAATGACCGCATTTCAATCACGTAAATTAGATCTTTTGTTGTGATGTTGTTCCAAAGCATGGGTTTACCTTTGGACGTTTAAGCCCACTTCTTCTTCGGTCCTGTAATATAGTAAATAGCACCATAGACAAAATATATGTTCGAGTATTTGATCTACAATGACACCCAGCTGAGACTGAATATGGTAATGAGCTAACTACTAATTCCTTGCGTAAAAACTGGCTGTATACCTTTTCAAGAGCTGAAAAACGTAATTCTTCGAGTTGACAGCTCACCTTTTGCTAGGCAATTTATACTATGTCTATCGTCTAAAAAATCTCTTTCTTCGTGTAACCTGTCATTTTGTTTAAAATTATTATCCGGCTTATTAATTCACTTCATCGACTGAAACAGTTCTAAAATATCAAGGACTCGGGTTGGTGCAGAGGCTCTCCAATCCCCGGGGCCCAGGTTCGAATACCGGTAGTGGTGGAGGTATTTTTGAGGAAATCCTGATTTTTACCTGGGTGCAATAGGGAGAGAACTTTAAGTTTATTCATCCGTCTCTTGCATTTATCTTTTCTGCATTGAAGCTCTATTTTAAGTCACTCTTCATCTGAGTAACAACGGTATTTATTTCAGGGGTCCAATGGACTCAAAGCATATGATTAACGCCGTGCGAGAGAGCTGCTGATTATTGAGGAATATATTCAATAAAATTTGGAATGAAATAAACACTTTGTGGCACGAATTCATGTAGTTTAGCAACAATCGTATCGCATACCGTTCAAATTGTGATTTTTTTATCCTCGCTTTATTGATGTAATTGCATTGATATTCTTTCTTATACTCAAAATATTTCCTCACGAACCATTTTGATGAGTGCGCCAAAGCTGGGGAATGCACGTACCGATGGACCTGCGTTCAGACACCTGACATCAGAAGAAAGTAAACGAACTCAGATGGAGTCGTTTGATGCTTAAATGCAAGGAACCAACGATCATCAGGATGTCTTTAAGATCAATGACTATAGAAGTGAGATATTGTCCATGGATTCAGCACATATTTATGGCTAATACCGTTAGAAATACTTATACCTCACATCAGCTATGTACAACATTCAAAGTACGCATTCACATCATTGTATTGGTCGTTCAATCCTAAGATTGGTTGATCGTAGCCCTCCACTCTTCCCTAGTAGTAAGTCCCTTACCTACTGGTAGCTCTTCCTATGTACTTTCCTCTTTATTTGGTCCATGGACTTATTCCTGGGTCTTCCTATGGGGAATTTACTTTCTATTTTACCTTCAATGATGTTCTTCACAAACCCATTGTGCTTCAGAGTGCATCCAATCCATCTGGTTCTTCTTCTCTGTATGGTGTTCCATATGGTCCATTTCTCTTCAACTCTCCTGTTAACTTCATCATTTCTTATTTTTTCGTCCATTTTATCTTCAGCATCCTCCTCCGACACCAGGTTTTGAAGGCGTCTAGTCCGTTCTGGTCTGTTTTCCCAATGGTCCATGCTTCCGATCCATAGAGTGCCACGTTCCACAAGAATGCTTTCACACACTATTTTCTCGCTCGTGTTACAATCTTCTTTGGATGATTCACATGACACAAATTAAAAAAACGCATGGTGAACATATTTAATGAAAAAATTCCTACGCTCACTCTGGCTGGGCTTTACAACTTGGGCTGCGCCCTCAATTTAAATATAGCCTCGTTTAAACTGCCATGGCATCTTCTACATCAGCACTTTAAAAGGAGGGTCATTTAAAGCTCTATTTTAGTGGTTGATGTAGAAGGCAATTAGGCGTTGAAATGTAGACCTCTGGGTGCCTTTTCTTAATGTCGTCGCCAGACTATACTCAACCCCTCTCCCATTCCCCATGCATTCCTATTATTACCCATGTACCCACCAGTCCTCGACGGCCCAAATCGCTTAAAATTGTCAGTAGGCTCCCTTAATAGCCAATCTACTATTTAAATTTTGCCTATTATTTGCTCAATTTATTTAAATTTCGCCTACTTACGCGTGCAACTCTGTAGTTTGGAAGCATGGACATTGGAAAAGCTGACCAGAGCGGACGAGAATCCTTCGAAACTTAGTTGCGGAGGAGGATGCTGAAGATAAAATGGACGGAAAAAATAAGAAATGATGAAGTTTAGAGAGGAGTCGAAGAGGAAAGAACCATATGGAACACCAAGCAGAAAAGAAGAACTTATTGAATTGGACGCCTAAGGCTCCTACATGGTCCATACATCGCGATTCCGTGAACCTTAAGAATCCAGAGTTCAAGACTATGTTTGAAGCCTCTAGCCTTAAAGCCTCGCAGTTACATGGACGGCCATCATTGGAATGTCAAAACTCGACGAACCTCTACTTTCTGATCACATCATGACTTATAGCACGTTGAAGACTTGACCATTTCCTTATCATTAAGTGCGATACTGATATGTATATAGGAGTCGCTACTTGTCTAACGCCATATTAACCCTGAAGTTCCTTCATTATATTCGCAGCTTTATTCATTTCAGGGGATTCTGGTTTGTTATTTCCCTTTCCTTTAATGCTCTATCTGACTGTAAGTTTTTGGGGTATTTGAGATGAAGGTATTTATATACGATGGGAAATCCACCCGAGAGTAAAAATTGCTAAAGTAGAGGTGTATTTAGTATTAGTTCTATGACGATAACAGTTGACAGTGGCATCTAAAAGCTCCGACCGATTAGGATGCAAACAGGTTCCTTATGTATTGGATTTCCAACAATCAATTATTGTTAAATATGCTATCCCCCTCTATGTCAAAGCGAAACGAATTTCAGATTTTTACGACCACTGGCTGGTTGTAATGCAACGTTGTGACTGGATGCAAACATCGTGGTGCTGTAGATCATATGACGTAACAATACCATCAAATTATTGGTTTTTAGTGGGGATGTCGAAAATAGAATTTGAGTGACAATAAAGAAGCGACGAAGTGTGAAAAGATTTGGCCGATGGGTCGTTTAAACCCATTCGAGAGGAGTGCCCCGTGAACTTCGTCCCCACGAGAGGGAGAGAATAAAAAAAAGGAGCGCTTGTCCGTGTATCCGGCTCTCCCCGTTATAAAATTTACTTTGAGTAGCTCTCAAAGAGCCAGGTGAAGTCAGAGTAGGCGCTCTCCGGGACCATTTAGGAGTCGTAATGGAGTTTAAAACGGTTCCGTGGATGGGGGAGAGGATAAGCTCCGGACGGGTGCCGCGCCCTTAAACTTCGGCTCGGTAAATAAACAGTCGGCGGGTCCACGACGTATGCCTTGAAGAACACGGGTCCACCCCTGAGGGAAAGGCGCGCTGAGGGGTCACGACCCTTGTGGGAGGAGTACCTCGGTGTAAAGGTAAGATACCTCTCTCACCTCATGCCCTGCTCACACTTTTAGGTTTGAATAATGTTTGAAGTGCCTGCTCGTACTAACGTGGACTTATATGATTCACCACTTGCCGCTGTAAACAAGTTGGTGACCTCCGATTTCTAGTCAAGGAGAAATAACAAGTGTAAAGGGCTGTGTCAGTTTTTAGTTCTTAGTTATGCATTATCTTTCAATTCGATCACAAGTTAAAGTTTCAGGCTTCACTTTGTGGAAAAGCGAGACATGAAAAGAGAACTCGCTTTGTACTTTCTACACTGTTTTAATCTCTACGTCCATGGTTTCAACAAAGTTATGCCATTATCAAGGTACAAATTAACATTTTCGTTGTCCATATATACCAAACAGAGGGCGGGTGGGGGAGACGAGGGAGGGAGGGTAGAGAAAAAAAGGGGGGAGGGAAAGAAAAGGTTGGATGAAAGGAGAATGACGTCAATGGGGATGGGTAGGGGATAAACAACACACAATGGCCAGGTTGAGTATATGACGCAAACAAACATTAAAAGTTCATTGATATCAGTGGCAAATTCCCGTCACATGTGAGGTCATTTACCAAATTTGAGTTTTGATTGACAGCATTTACAATTCCATATTGTTCGAGGAAATCTAATTTTTTCCCTTATCCTGTATATGTAAAATTTCAGGTTCAAAGTCACTTGAATGATACAGTCTAATAAATATTTGCAGACATAGAAGAAACGTCACCAGATAGAAAACATTTTCTATGCTCCTTAACCCTAATTTCTAATTTCCATCCAGTTTGGCATATGTATATACTTAGCGTCGCATGAGTCACAATTTAAAGCATAAACACCAAATTTGTCTGAAGTTTCAATTTTGTCTTTTGCATTAAAAAGAAGTTTTCCTACAGTTATGGGGGAATAAAGAGACCAGTTAAACTTATTCATAGGCATGGATTTTATGATCCCGTACGTCAATTTCCCTAAACGTGGTATCTTGCACCAACGTAGAGGCTTGTCATTTATCGTAAAAGGAAGGGTCGTCAGAGAGTGAATGGCCTGCTGTTTAAGCTTTCTTTCCAAAATTTTAAAAATGGTGTTATTACTGAAGCCATGTTTCGTCGCAATTTGTAAAATAATATTTAATCCTTTGGTAAAATTTGCATCACTCATTGGTACTTAGACCAAACAAAAAATCATGGCATGGAAGGCTGACAGCTTGTGACTATGGTGGTGGAAAGAATCGTTAGGAATAATAGCATAAGTATTAGTCGTTTTTCTATTAATCTAAATGTCATGTTTACCCTCTGAAAGGAGTATAGTCAACTCTAAAAAGTTTATAGTGTTATTACCTACTTCGACTGTGAATTTCATCCAATTATGCAGGTTATTTAATAACGTTACAAAATTATCAAGCTGTCGAGCGCTTCCAAGCCACAAACAAAGGACATCATCCACATAACGATACCAATAAAAACAATGTTTAATTTGATGTTCTATCCCCAGGCCACATTTGAATTTATTTCAGTGAAGTTTTATTTATTTTTCTCCTAATATCTTTAATCTACTCATAAGGGCTGTTAAACGACAAAAAAGTTCATTCTTTTTTATATCAGGTCAAAAAATGACTATTTGAATATGATGATATTGAAATGCTATTTGCAAATGTCCATAAAATTTTTTGTTTGAAAGGAAATTATTAAAAGGCATATAAACTGTGTATAATACCATTTAAAACTAAAATATTTTTTCATGTTCCTTGTACGAAATTCTGGGTTACCCCCTCACAGGTTTATAATCTCTGGGGTATCCTGTAGCTTCCCAATTTCTTTTTTAAATTTGAATGTACAATGTACTTAAAAAGGAAGGAATAATATATTATTATTCTTCCGACAGAGTTTTCAATATCTTACGAACTCCGACATACTACAGTAGATAATATCATGAGAATAATATCTGGGAAATATACTGATGGGCAGATAGGTTTAAAATGTCTTTTTTCTCGCGATCGATAAGAGACCATAATGCCTGCTAACGAGACTTTGAAGTAGGTTAGTCTATCGGTAGTTGATTAATTGATGTGCTCCTTAATGCTTGTTTAAAAATCTTCCACGTAGTGAGAACATCATTTTTTACGAGTTCCCTGCCTGACTCTTGTATCTCGTTTTCGTAGGTGCATAATACATATTTTTTGCTGCCGGACGATTCTGTTGGTCCGTATGTCCCCGGAATCCCGATAGGCTGCTGAGCCTGTCATCAGGTTTTCCAGGGACCGGACCAACAGAATTTGACATACATCCATGCCCTGGGTGGCGAAAAACCCACCCAGGCGGGACTTGAACCTGCGACCCTCGGTTTAGCAGGCGAGGACTTTACCCCGCCGCCACCGGGGCCGGCATTAATTAAATTATTAAAACATTAATTAAATAGTTTTTGTAGCATTGGTAGTATACGTAAAGCGTAGTGTATGCTGCTGAAAGTTACATGTATATGCATTATAGTGTGTGTTGGTGATAACTTGCATGTAAGTTACATGTATATGCATTATAGTGTGTGTTGGTGACCGCCAAACACCCTGCGCCTGGCTTTGCAGGGTAATATGTAGCTGTATCTCTGTACCCTAAATGGCCTTGCCAGACACATAAATCGAGCGAGCATCTTTCTACCCCTCTTTGCATTAATTTTGAGATTTCTCCGTTCCAATTTTTTCATTATTCTTTCTCTTTATTCTTAAACTCTACTAACTTTCATTAGCTTGAGCCGTATGAGCTTCTAACCAGCGCAGCGCCTGCATTGGTATGAGGAGCTATCGAGAAATTAAATCGCGAACAAATGGATGGTTTAGGTAGCAGCGTTAAACTATATCGAAGTAAGTCGAGAGCTCAGGAGACAAAGGTAATTACACAACCTATATAAAAATTCTATTAAGACTTGTAACAAAACAATGGAACTTGCGGCGAGAGAAATTTACGTTGCCCAACGCTCAAAAACCAAGAAAATCATGCACACTACTTTACGAAACTTCAAGAAAAAATCCTAGGTGAATTACTAGATGAACACCTTAAGTCATTCTGGTCTTACGCGAGAAAGCTTCATGGTGAATCTTCGACAGTAGAGTCCTTATTGGATACAAACTGTAAAATGGTCACCAAAAGATTCGATTAAGCCAACTTATTAAACCACTACTTCGACAGTGTATTCACTAAGGATGACACAATACACCATTTTGATATTCCGGATGTTAACGAGCCGATGGCGGACATAACAATTCAGCATGATGGAATAATTAAACAACTGCGTTCGATTAAAAGTAACAGATTGCACCATTCTTAGAAATTATATTTAACAAATCATTATCCGAGGGCAAGGTGCCCCAAGACTGGAAAATAACCAATGTCACACCGAAATTTAAAAAAAGAAATAGAAGTGACCCAGGAAATTATAGGCCTATATCGTTAACATCACTTTTATGCGAGATCCTCGAACACATTGTCGTTAGCAACATTATGACATTCTTGGATAATCGTAACCTCTTACACAGCAGTCAGCATGGCTTCCGTAAGGGCAGTTCCTGTGAAACACAGCTTGCGCTCTTCCTTCATGATATCCTGAAATCAGGTGAATCAAATAAGCAAATTGACGCGATATTCCTTGATTTTAAGAAGGCATTTGATAAGGCTCCTCACAAAAAACTCATTTATAAATTGTATTCATGCGGAGTTAATAAAAAAATAGTGAACTGGATAAGGGACTTTCTCAGTGAAAATCTCAGTGAAATTGAAAGCAAAAAGTAGTTACTGACGGTTTTAGCTCTGATATGGTTGAAGTCACATCTGGTGTTCCTCAAGGAAGCGTATTGGCCCTGTTTTATTCCACATTTATATTAATGACCTAAGTTCTCGAATTAGCAGTAAATTAAGATTATTTGCAGACGATACAGTAATCTACCGTGAAATAAGCGAAGACGCAGACTTTGAAGTTCTGTCATCTGACCTTAACAACGTTCATTCGTTGTGCCACGAGTGGAGGTCAGAACTAAATATTATTACATGCACCACAGTTCACTTCCTGCGAAAGTCATCACACAAAAGCCATACCTAAGTACACCGAGGGTGGAGTAAACATAAAATCTTCAAATACAGTAAAATATCTTGGAATTACCTTAACTTCAGATATCGTGGAGAACACACTTAAAAAACATGTACGGCACAACATTAAAGAAACTAGGTTTTGTTAAGCGTATAATAGGAAGGTCCTCGGATGTAAAATAGAGGTGCTTTCGCACTGGTTAGGCCGCAACTCGAATACGCCGCGAGCATTTGGGACCCTGGTCATAAAGATTTAACCAAAAAAATTAACAAAATACAAAGAAAAGCAGCACGCTTCGTCAAAAACTGCTACGAACGAACATATAGTGTTTCACAACTGTTAGAGGGATTAAGGTGGGAGCCCCCAGAGACTCGGAGGCTGCACGCTAGGCTTAGGCTGCTTGAGATATTCAGAACTGGTGTGTTTCAGAGCGACACAGAGAATATTATCATGACGCCTCACTACATTTCTAGGTCGGACAGATGCGATTAAATAAGAGAGACTGCCGAACAGATAGTTACAAAAACTCGTTCTTTCCGCGCACAATAAGCGACCACAATAGAAACTGAGCTCCTCCAAATACACCCTCATAGGACATGTTACCATTTCACCTCCAAAACTTTTACATTTTTACACGGCTGGTGGCCCTACCACAAGTGGCGACTCGCGGGGTAGTACGTATAGATGTGGATATCCCGGCAAAAATTGGTTGAAGTAGTTAGGTACCGTCCATATAATCGACCAATCATTAAATGGATTACCAAATACTGACGATGGTGATTAAGGCCCAGCAGCGTTCACATGGTTAAACATTCTCTCACATTAGCGTTATCAGTACAGAAAGCAAGTAAGGTGAGGGGTTAAAACGCCTGGTCCCCATTGCTAACATGATCTACCAGTGTTCCAATAATCTACGTCACACTATGATAACTCATTCGTTTCGGAAGGTAGCAATTACCAATGTTCCATGCAATTCAGTTCAGAAGAAAATTGGCGAACGATATCTAAGTAATGGAACAAGACATGACTTTGGTGAAGTCTTGACTCCCGTTGTCTCCCCCGCGAGCGGTGTCACCGGTGCACGCAGGCGAGATTCGGTCATCCTTAAATTGTCCTTCCCGAGGAGAGATGTGGCAACGTCGTCTGCGGTGGAGAAGAGTGTCATCGTCTTGAGTCGATCGAGCGACTGCCCGTTGTTTTCCTGTAAGCCAGCTTGTTTTATTTCCCGAAATTCGAGGAACGGTATCAGATCATTTCTCCGATTGGTCCAGCCCTCAGATCATTTCTTACCACTCTCTCTTTTCCCATATCCCATAGTCTCCCATGCCTCAATAAACCAATTATTCCGCTTTCATGTGTATATCATATAGGTTAGTATATCAAATGATTTTTTTAAATACCAATAGTGCATTCTATTTCGATGAAGAATATCGCTAGCAAGTCGTACGGTAATGAGAGGTAGCTACGTGTTCACGGAGACCTTGGGTAAGGATATAAAGAAGAGGCTGGTGACGGAAGAAATGACATTCGAGTTGGAAATGGAATATAGCGTTGTGTAAGGTACAAATGTGAACTCTGAGAAATGAAGGCGCGAATTGGCGGCAAACATTCAGTATGTGGGTATGGAGAATTAGGAAGAAGGTGTTGTGGACGGAAAGAAGGACAAACAAGTAAGTACTTGGTTCAGTGAGTGAGGAAAAGAAAATTCTTGATGAATTTTCGAGAGGTCGAAGGGGTTAGTGAGGGGCGAAAGATTTCTTAAAAACTCTGATTTTGGGGGGGGGACGGATGTTGGGTAAGTGGGGAAGGGTAAGAAAGGATATAGGTTTTATGGACGGATTGAAGAAGGGCAAAACGTATGGTGAGATGAAGTAAGAAATATCATTGGTCCATCGGACCTTGAACGCTTAAAATTTTACTGAACTGCACTCACTTAAATCTGAACCAATCTGAATCCGTAGATTTCCAATCAATAATGCTTAATATAATTCTATCTGAAGACAGAGACAACGGTCTCATACAATAGGAACACCAATTTCCAGTCAATCACCGAATTTAAGCATCTTTGGCCGTGGATCTAGTTTTTATCGCCTACTTCGTCTCAATGCTGTGGCCCCTGTCCACAACTTTATTATGTCATTATTATGGGAAATGAACTGAATTGTCGAAGCGCTGTAATCTGAAACAACTTTCTCAGAACCACACAAATAGAAAGATCTAGATCTTTAAAACCGCCAGGCGAAAGTTTAGGTTATGCAGATTTTACGGAAAGATGCTTTTCTTGGTTATTAGACGTGTAGGGGTAGTTAACAAAGAAAAGCTTACAATTAAGAGCAAATTCTTAAAGGATGGGGAAGGCTGGCAACGTTGAGAAAGGCTTATGAAATAAGGGTATAATTATAAGCAACATTGCGAATATGGATTGGTCTCGAGGAAGGATGATTAAAAATGTGGTAAATAGTTATCATTTCGATGGTATAACAGTTAAAAATAACTTTGCAATTCCTTTCAGGTTTATTATAATTATTAAAATGACCGGTTACGAAACAAAGTTCTATTGTCAGGTGTATCTATACCCTGAAGGTGTAACTCTGTTACGAATCCAGTCATTATTTTTTCCGTTTTTTTCTAAACCTTTGTGTTATTGCAAATGTTTTTCCACGTAGTGAAAGTAATCCTCAAAGGTGAGCAACGAGACATGAGGATTACGCGCTGGGTGGTTTAAGAGTTCGATGAAAAAAAAGCGATAATTACGGCTTTTGTCTTTAAGTACTGCGAGAGATTCAAACTGATTCGGGGACCATGGGGTGCACCAAGGGGAATTAGACTGGCAAGAGGATGAAATCGCGAAGAAACACTTGTCTACAGCATTAGGAGTGAAGTAACTGTTTCTTCTTTCGCATTGCCGTTATCGTAATCAAACATGAAAACTGCTCTCGAGGGGGAATGCTCACAGCCTTTGTCCTATGAATGTACTCCATCACTTAAATCTATTGAATATATTGTATCTTGTGTATTGAATTGACCACATTTGAAGAACTAAGATCGCGTTTTTTCTCTCAAGAGTGCAATTGAAAAATAGCGATAACGATTGCGCTCATGTTCTGGAGGAGCATGATTGCTCCTCAGGATACTATCACGAAGCTACTTGTGAATATTTCAGTCGTAGTAGAGAGGTCATTCAGTCGATTTTCATTTAATTCAGTTCATTATGACAATTCCTCGAGCATAGTAGCATAGATCGGTAATTCAGATGGTTCTCTGACACATTACGTTGATTTTCAGGTGACCCGATGGTTTGTTATGCTAATTATGCTCGGTGGTAACCGTCACTTACGTGTTGCCATGTCCGATATGTTTCAACCTTTGGATTAAATTTTCATCCATGAAATCGAAAACTAATCGTCCGTTTCGATATTTTAGAGTTTTTATAAGTTAATTATAGTCAATTGGCTTGGGTTTGGAGTTCACAAAATGCTAGAGTTATATCGCTCCATTTTACTGCATACCTAAATACTTAAAAGTATCCATGTCGGAGTTGGTATTGTTGACTCATTACAGAAGTGCATTAGAGAACACTAGGCAAGAAGACTAGGATCTTAAACAAATAGACTTATCAGAAATGAAATATGTTCCTTCGGTAAAAGGCTGTACCAAAGTAGATAGATTGAGAAAAACATGCATAGGAGAGTGGGCAGAGGATAATTTTTTCAACTTATTTTACATGCATGAAGTGGGAGAATGCAAATCCAAATGGAACGTACTTATACTGCGGATGCGGAGAGAGAAAATTTCAAGAAAAGCTGAGTAATAAAGACTGTCAGGGAAGAAAAGTGTCACAATGCTTTAGCATTTAGCTAGCTAGAACCACAGTTGTGATTTTAAAATGAATTTGCTGCTTTAAACAGACAATTGACGAGAGCTAAATGCAGAAGAGTTCGAAATTTTGAAAAGATGTGGTGACCCAGTTGCTAATGTTGTAAATGAATGTTTGCTTCCTCATCATTCCCCTATCTTATCAGCCAGTGTATAACCTTTCCGTTCTCCCAAATTTGTCCTCTCACACAAATGTACACCCTTCCCCCTTCCCTCTACTGGTATTATATATTAGAGAATGAGATACTTGTATAATCATCTGAAGATGTTGCATTGCCATCGAAACCCGAGTCGTGTTGAAGTTTGAAATAGTCTGCGGTCTGTAAAAGTTTCAAGTCAATAAATTGACGATACTGAGAGCGAATGGTGTAAGTAAAGGGGGAACAGCCCGAAAGCCTAATCCTGGTACACAGAATAAGATGATCAAAATGTATCAGCTAAGTCGATATTTTACGCAAAATTTTATAATTTTTTAGACCGGTCGCGCTATAATTTATTTTTAACGCTGATGCACATGCGGCTGACAAAGCGAGCGACAGGTGATCTCTGAGAGTGGAATTTACAATCCCTATTCTACTGACCAACCCAACCCTATCGAGTCTTGTTTAATTGCCTCCTTAATTTATGGAGTTTTTCACTCTCTCAAGCTTTCCTCCGTGCTCTTCTTTTATACATTATTCATGATCTGGTTTTCGCTACCTTCTTCTCTTTCGCTGCCCTAAAACGCCCTTCCGCAAGGTATTATGTAGATACAAGGCAAGGTTGCCATCTATCTCCGGCTTGTAACCGGGGTCTCTGGATTTCGGAATGATTCTCCAAAGAGTTACGGGCGCGGGCCTTGAAGCCCTCAGACCTCGAGTGGAATGTCGATGAAATGAATTTTTTCACATTTTGCGACATAATTTTCTATTGCGTTTGAAAAATGTCAATTACATCCATGGCTTCAATTCCATGAGCTTTGATAATTGCGAAGATTGAAATCCGCGATTTATTTTCTCAAGGTCTTGTGCATTTTTGTCTTTTAAGTTTTTTAATGCGCTCAGTGGAACTAACTGTGTTACTGTACATGTTCTGTCGTAGCAGTTTTTAACAAAGCGCGCAGCTCTCCTTTGTATTTTATTAATTTTTTGTTCCTTTTTCTGTCCAGGGTCCCAAATATTTGCGGCGTATTCCAGGTGTGGCCTAACTAGAGCGAATTAGTACCTCTCTTTTACTTTTTTATCGGAGGATGTTCCTATTATATGCTTGATAAATCCTAGTTTCTTTAATGCTGTGCCACATTTGTATATAGATATTAGGGCGAGCGAGGTACTGTTAAGTCAATTGGGTCACTAAGGGTAAGATTTTTGGCTGATTGGGTAAGGATTATTCGGGAAATGTACGAAGATGATTTGGGTAAACTACTGGTTAAAGTGAGCTCTAATGAACGAGGGTTGTACTCATTCGTAGATATTAACAGGCGAAGACCCCAATTGCCTTGCCCTGCGTCTTTCTTCTTCTCAGCAGACGTCCTTCCTCTCTTCATCCCGTTCATGGAGTATTCTTTTCCTTCCGCACTTATCCAAAATCCTTCCCACTATCACAGCCTTCAGTATCCCTTCTGCCCTCATCATTGGTTCTAACTACCTACCTTCATTGTGTTCTCCAAATCTCCTCCAGAGGTTTCCTCTACCTACCTGTCACATCCACCACTTCCTCTCCCTCTCCCTCTCCATCTCCCTCTCCGTCAATCGCACTTTCTCCGTTCTCCTTCACACCCACATCTCAGACGCCTGCTACATATTCTCGTCTTCTTTTCTCATATTCCACGATTTTACGCCATATGACGCTACACTCCACATTCAACTATTTACCACCCTTTTTCTTTGCAATTATTCACAAAGCCTCCCTCATCAGCTCCCTCCTGTTGCTAACTGCTCCTTTCGTTTTCCTTCTTATTCCTTTTGTACTCTGCCCATTGTGAAGAGAAACTCGGCATCGTTACTCTTATCGCTATACACCTAGTTGCCAAATTTATTATTTCCGGAGTGCTATTCATAAAGTTTTACAAAAAGTCTCCTAATTAAGGATTTCATTTACCAAAAAAGATTCATCACCTTCGCCGCGATTAGAAATCGGGTCCTCGGAATGAGAATCCGGGTTTTAAGTACCTTGCCGTTACAATCCCTGCCCTCTCCTGCCACAGGTCCTGAATTAGCTGGAACATCAAGAGCATCAATAGAGTTACATATTTGGGAGAGTACATTGTCGAAATCTTCCCCAATACAGAACACCAAGGTATTCCCCCTCAGCACACTATGGCTTTAAGTATGCAATTAGCTAAAAGACGATTAACTACTCGATGCGTGACGTAGTACACCTGCACGTTTTACACGTGAATACCCAAAACGACTGCACTACCCAACGCCAAAACTGAAATCAAAATTTAAAAGTTTATGATCATGTCCACCGCTTTTTCTTTCTCTCTTACAAGAAGTTCAGTGATATACGGCTTGGTTAATCCCTCAAATAATTTTTTGCCTTGGAAGTCCTCACAATATACTTCAATAGACAGCCTCACGAATATTTCACTACGACTTTTCTTAAACAATAGAAGTAACTTCTGAACTATCATTGCTAATTACAAGCGGTATTCTTAAATGGCAGTTCAATCGCATGTATGACGTACCTCGGTTTATTGGGAAATTCAGAGAAAAAAGTGTTTTACTATTTGCGCGAAATCATGACACTGCAAAAACGACAGGAAATGGTGTTTGGACTAGAAAAGCCTATTTTAAAATACCGGTTTCAATTGGTAGACATTTTCTTAAAGTAACCAAATCCTTACACTTTATTTGCAAAGTTATTTGAAGTTTTTTTTAAGGATTAGTATTGGAATAATGTACCTACCACAGATTTTGTGATTGCTCCGTCGTTCCCTTGCTCCAATAGATACTATTGATTTATTTTTATAGCAAATAAAATGCCCTAATCTTTTACCTTTCGTGGTCATGTTCTTAGGGGCAATACTTGGGAAACAACCAGCTCCAGCAAGCGCACTCACGAGATGAATCCGCGTTTTGCGGACTTAACCATCTTCGATATTTTAGAAACGTACCAAACGATAAGTATAGATCCTCATCATGATAATGAGAGCTTTCCATTCTATATCACAGTTGGCGCTCATTAGAACACACAACAAACTCAGTGAACGCGAACGACAATCATTGGTACCATCTCAGCTTGCGAAACGTTCAGACGCGTGCCGGTGGGTCGAATTCTGTGGGCTTAATATACCAAGACGCGACCGCATGTTTGGCGTTAATCATGGGGTTTGTTCGAAAAATGCTTATTACTTTCAACATCTCTATTATAAAGTAATTTACAACTTTCTACCATTTATTATAGATGCCTTTTCTGAAAATAGAGTCGCGGACGCATTTATTGAAATATATTTTTTCTTTTAGTTGGTATGAACTCAGCTCCCGATCTATATTTAAATGCTCGTCTGGTGCGATGTGTCTAAAACGAATTAAAAACAGTACCCAATAATAAATTACCAGGGATATTTGCGTGTACTAATAGTGACAATGACATCGTTTAAGTTAATAATAAAATTTTGAAGTGAAGATGGGTCGTACTGACGACATCAGCGGTATAATTCCCGCACAGTACTGAGCGTTTGAGATGATTTTTCCTGACGAAGGAGCCGCCGGACATATTTAAGATCCGAGGTTGATTTCTTGAGACATTTAAAAAAAAAAGGGGTGGTCTTGTATGCCGCAAAAAATACGGTAACTATTGTGAATAGTCGGAGCAAGAGGTGATCGCGCTCGCCCAAATCGGTGGCGGGAGACGAGCGTCATTTGTTTGCAGTCGTTTCCCTTTTCGTGGGCGAGATGGCTAGCGGTGAGAAGGGGAGATCCGAGGATAGTGGTGATGTTGTGGGTTTGTGTGGTGGCCCTTGGGCACAGAATAGTTTGGCCGAGACAGGGGCAGAGGGAGGAGGAAGAGGAGGAGAGAGAGGAAAGGTGAGGTGGAGAGGAAGAGAGGGTGTAGAGGGGGAGGGGAGGGTAGGGGGGACACCGCTCTTAAGGAATCCGGTCTCTCATGTGGGTTTGTTTGTGCGGTCGGCGAGGTGGCGTGAGAGAGGTGGGCAATGGGAGGGGGTGGGCCGGAGGAGTGGGAGGGAGGCATTAGAGAGGGAAGGATGGAGAGAGAGGGCGAAGACGGTGTAGGAGGAAAGCTGAAGAGTAGAAGGAGAAGTCGGGGGCGTGGGAGCTAAGGAAAGGACAGAAGTTGTTGGAGGCTGACTTTTTTGTTCATCTAAGTCAACGCTGTACTCGGCAATCCGCCGCAAGTAAGTCACGAAACTTAGTGGCACTTGTGTGGAACGATACGTCAAGGAGAGAAAAGCATGAAAGAGGCTGAGGGTCCCTCCAGAGGTCCCTAAGACAGTTCTACGGTATATCTGACTAATAAATAAAATAGTTAATTTACTCAAACTAGTAGCTAATGGTGAACTCAAACCCTCCTCTGGTGAATGTCATCAGGTTTCGCTATGCCTATTGCTAGGGGTATTAGATTTTCCAGCATGGAACACGGGCCATTTTTTGCGAAATCGATAAAAGGAATCAAGGGGCCCTAGAGAAGGAATCATATGATTGGCGAAGAGTCAGATATTTGGAATGTACCAATGCGTGGCGCAGAAACGTGGACTCTTGAGGCTCTTGGGGAAGAAGGATGAGAATAGGTTGCAGGAAATGGGTATGCGGGTGGGAAGGAGAATGGAGAAGGTGATTTTAACGGAAAGTAAGAAGAACGTGGAAGTGGTATCCTGGTTCACCTTTACCTCTCCTTCGCTTACTGTTACATACTTACCAGTTAGAGTATTGCCTTCTATTCCCAAGGGTCTGGGCTTCAATCCCGGCGGCAGCAGAAATTTTTCAGAAGGAATCCCGATGCCTACTTGAGTACCATATGGAACTCATGTAATGACATACCTTTTGATGGGACTTAAAACCGTGGTCCGCTTGGCGCCGGCGTTGAAAACAACCTAACACCGAGGCGAGGTATCTCTCATTACCCTTCCTCCAATCCCAATTTTTCATTCCCTTACCAAACCACCAACCTGTCTGTATAGACACGAAAGGCCTTCATCTGCTCATGAAGGAGCGCATATCATAATTCTGTGTATAATTTTATACTAAAATTTATAGAGAGTAACATGTTAATCTCATATTCGGTTCTCGTCACCCGTGCGAGCCGTTTTTAGGCTACATAAGTTACTCCTCGATTCACCACTATACCTTATATCTTGCTTCAATGAATATTAAGACATAGACTATTGTAATTTTCGAAGAACTTCAGAACTGGCTGCTCAGCAACTTAACGGAGTCACCCGCGCAACTGTGTCACAATTGTGTGAAATTCACAGAGGAAAAATCATTCGTCTGGCCTGGGGACCAAACCCAGACCCATCTATTTCGCGACGAGTTCTCGAACCAATAAGGCTATCCAGGTGTTCTCTCCCACTGAGAATCTCATCTCAGTCAAGGCAAATGATTTTCCACTGTGAATTTCGCTCAGGCTGTTTTAGATTTTCTTTTACTATTCGATTCTATTAAATATTTTAAGTTATTTTTAATGAAAACAGTACTACTGTTGTGCATTGTGCTACAAGAAAATTTATGAGAGGATAACTTAGGTAACATCGGAGGTAAGGTTTGCTTCTAGCTACCGTAATTGGGCGAGATACAAGTTAGCAGTGTCCAGCAATGAGGATTTATTAGTTAACGTGTCACTAGAAACGAGGAGGTCCACAAAGGAGATAGAGGGAATAACACATTGAGTAATCTCATAAAGTGAAGTCCTCGGCCATGCTTTGAGACATATACATCTACATACTACCCTGCAAGCCTCCGCAGGGGCGTGTGGCAGGAGATGTTAGGTCACCGGCTGTGTAAAGATGTAAGGTAAGATGGGAGAGGTGAAATGGTGACGTGAATTATGAGAGTGTAGTAAGTGGAGCTCAGTTTTCATTGTGGTCGCTTATTGTGCGCGGAAAGAACGAGTTTTTTACCTATTTGTTAGGCAGTGTATCTCTCTTATTTTATCGCTTCAACGAGACATAACAAATTTGTAAGTAAAATCATGAAAGGGAAATCTCTACGAGGGATACAGAGGGCCTAGGCCAGCAAAAGTGGGACGTGAAACGAAAAAGACAAAAGAACATTAAGGAACTGGCGATACAGACGCTTAAATGGAAGGCTGCAGGCAATTTATCTTAGGATTTAATGACTAGTGATGATGTTAGTAGATTTTTTAATGAAAAATAGTGATCTAATGGACTTGTGGAACAGCAAATCCACAGATCGAAAGTGATCGCTGCTGGTTGTGAGGATCGTCAACTAACAGAACTTCACTTGTGCTGGAATAAACGCAGAGTGAACATCCCACCCTCGCCCTCAAGAGTGGACATATCACTTGAGCATTTAATTATTGTGATTGTAAAGTTAAATATCAAAGCTTATTCTTCACATGTAGATCTTTCTATGAATATTGTAAAAGTTGCGTGGAAATTTTATATTTCCGCACAACTTTTACGTACAGTGCTATGCCATAAATAATGTGTCTCTTACACTTTGAGGAAAGTTTTTTTGTGGTTTTTTTTCCCATTAGAGAGTGGACTATACGTGTAGTTATTGGCCGAGCACTCGAATTTGATCCGCCATAACCCTCTAGGGTCCATAATGCGTAATATGCTGAATTTAATTTTTTCTTGCCCCGCCATGGTTCGGTACTGATCACAAATTATACAAGGAAATTGGAATATTTAAAAACATTAAGCCCTGATGTCCACCCATTTTATTTTATCTGGGTGGTCGGATCTGCCAATGTAGTGAATTAACCTAGCAGTATTGTCGTTGTCGAAGGTGAATTCGGGACTCATATACCTTGTCACAAGCCTTAATCTTAACCTTGCTGGATGTCTTTGTGGTTGAAGCGACTCCTATCCCTAGTGGTTCAAATTACTCAGGTCGAGGTAGAGGAGACAATGCCGCTGTTTAAACATTGCCTGTGTCTGTCGGACAAGGGTTTCTCCCGCGGTCAATCTAACAATTTTATTCCTCCGGCTGCACAATGAGTGGTCAAGGTAAACAATAGCTCGTCCATTGTTTTTCATTGGTCGGCCGAAGCAGTGCTCTACTTAATACAGCCGCCCGATTTGGTCCAAGATTTGGTATAATAAATCGATCTTACAGGATTTCATTATTCCAGAATATTAGCTAGATTTTACTTAATTGGTGTATTCTTTAAATCACCCGTTAATATCTCCACTGCAGTCTGATCAATTTCCCCTCAACTCTGTGTAATATTTGCAATGAACGTTAAACATTGTCCCTCGAGACACAAAGACGTATCTTTGATGAGCGCTGAAGAGAATTTTTAAAGTCCTTAGAATTATCCAAAGGAATTGTTAAAGTCTTTTGGAAATAAATGGAATTGGTAGTAACTAACGGTCTAGTCTAAATGCACACAGTAAAAAATAAAGAATATCAACAAAACGAATGAAACTTTTTGAAGACCTTTCTTCTCCTCTGTTGCGTATTTGCCAAGTGGCACTCTACCCGACGTCATTCCCGACAAAAGTTTGAATCTTCAATGGACCCTGTCAGCGCCCATACTTGTTAAATCTTAAATTGAGTGTTGAAGAATGCACCTTTATAATGACAAGCTTATATATCTCCCTGTAAACAGATATTTCAGAGATCTAAGCGTCACTCTGGCTTTTATGATACAACTCCTGAACTTCTGAGAAAGATCCCGGTCCTCTTGCAGCCGTGGTAAGTTAAATCTGTACTCTGTCAGCAGGAATGGATACCCTATCTCAATTGAATTAGAATAGATTCCCTTTCTCAATAGGGATAGATGCCCTGTCTCAATGTCCGATAGGGAGCAAATCGATGAAATAACCGTGCTGTTGTCTCACGTGAGATCAGAAGAGATATGCGTATTGGCAGTGGGGACCGGACGGGAGAGGAAGACGGAGAGAGGAAAGAGGAAGGGCGTACCTCAATAGGTGGCAGCGTGACTATAGAGGCGGGCAGTGGGGAGTGAAGATGCGGAGACAAACACGCGCCGAACAAAAGACTTTATTTCCATTTCGATTTATTGCGGAGTTTTTGAGCGTGTGGGTGTAACGGAGGGGTTTTTAAGTTATGCGGCCGAAGATCGGTGGCCGGAGGAAGGTGAGGGTGGTGATAAGTGTTTGGGTAAAGAACTCTCCCTCTTCTCCCATCCCTACCCCCCCCTCGCGACCCACGCAAGTTAGAGACCCCATCCACTCGCGTACCCTATTCCCCGTCTTATCTCTCCGTGGGACATTCCGTGTTACCTCTCCTTCTCATCCCATCGTATTCTAACCCCCCATTTCTGTCGACCCCTTCCCTCAATACGGTTCATTGTTTCCCACTTACCTTCTACCCTCAACATATCTCCTGACTCTCTCTCTCAAAATCCTCTGAAATTAGTTTCCCCCTTTTCTCCGTCGTTCTTTCTTATAAGTCTGGAGCTTTTTCTTTACACAGCGCCATTATGTATCCATTCCACCTTCACCACGATGTTCTAGGTCTTTTATCGCCTTCCAATCATTCGCCTCTTGCTTTTTTCACAATCCACCCTTCCTACATTGTATTGATATGTTCATCCCATTCTCTCCTTCGTAAAGCTATGTACTTGCTAATCAGCAATACGAATACTTTCATCCCAAATTCAATCTATTAATATAAGAAGTTTCCCAGTGCCCCCGTTTCATGGATGTTCAACTGCTGCTCGTTATGTTTTGTTTAGCTTCTTGTTTATCCTGCGTATACCGTAGAGATGTGTAGAGATCTTATCAATAACTTGTATATTTTTACTTCTCAATCTCGTCGTAGATACTTATTTCGTCACATTGAATAATTGAGGACACCCGCTATTCTTTTCTGTTTGGCAATATGCTCCTTTGTTTTTTTTTTATGTTTTTACCAGAGCTGCTATTTTTAGTCGCTTATATTTTTTATAAATAACTTGCACTATTATTTTATAATTGACTACAATGACGCTTCGAATAGGGTTTTTAGCGATTTTTATATCCTTGATTTTTTGAGGAGATATCTCCAAGTCAAAATTGCCTCAACTTTTACTGAAGTCATAAAGTAATCGTTGCAACAAAACGAGAAGTATCAGGCTTGATTTGGTGAAAAGAATTCATCATAAAGATTGAAAGTAAAGGCAATTTTCCACTTAGATATATAGCCTTTACTCTCATTCTTTATAATTGTTGCAGGTCATCGTCATTCTCGGCTGTTGGTAGTCAGTCGTATGAGTAGCAAATACTACTTGTGGAGTGTTTCCTCATCTTATATCCCTACATTTTCTTCAACAGTTGCTCAAATGTTTGGTCATTATTGCATGAAAATAGACAAATGCCTTGGCAAATCGCCATTATCGTATTACTTGAGGTGCAGATTCAGGATAAGAGAGGAATGCTGTATATCTTCCTTTACTCTACTGCTTATAAATGAATTTTTAACTAAATTATCAGCGGAATAAAAGGGTAGATTTTATAACTCTCGGGTTTCCAACCGGGTGATGGTGGTTTTTGGCACCGACGTTTCGCAGGCGTAGTCTGCCATTGTCCTCAGGATCACCCTGGGTGATCACCCTCCTCATGATCACCCAGGGTGATCCTGAGGATGATGGCAGACTACGCCTTCGAAACGTCGGTGCTAAAAACCACTATCACCCGGTTGGAAACCCGAGAGCTATACATCTAAGTATTTGCCGGGAAAGTCTTAAGTCTTACGGAATAGAGGTTGTTTTCTTTGAATTCGTTGTTAATTTAGTACGTTCAAAAACTCCGAACGCATAATGTGACTTTTACAGTAAGATGCTTGAATTCAACAAATGTTTGCAAGGCATATTCAATGGTTCCAGGCTTAAATTTGTGGGAATCTAGGATTAGCTGAGATAAGAACTTTGTCTTTTTTCACTAGAATTCATTAAGGTATGACTGGCTTCAACGCATCGGCGTCATCTTTGGGTGATATGATGATGACGCATTTGAGATGAAATTTATTATATCTTAAATACGTTTCGAAAATACATTGTAGTTTCATCTTTTATTTTCAGGGTTGTTTCAACCCCGCTTTTTTAAACGTTACAGAAAAGCTATCCTTGCTGTATTTCCATTGTTTTTCTCACTAGACATTACAATGGGTCCTTGAGGTACGAATCCGACAGTTTATGGCTTTAACCAGTTGATGTACCAATTAATGTGATAACCAATTAATTAACCAAACCTTCCTTTACCATTATCATATTTATTTTTATTATTATATGATATTTGACCACGTTCAATAGAGATTCATTCCTTCGAGCAACAGCGCCCGAGGCAAATCTGCAATGTGTATTTAAAGACGTTCTTCCAGGGGTGGACAACCACCAGCAGCAACCTTGTTAATGGAAAGCATTTTTTAAAGTTCTTTGCTAAACATTAGGGTAGTGATTACCAGGGACGGCATTGTAGTAACACGATTAAGCATAATAAATTTAATGGTGAAATTGGAGAAATTCTCAACCTCTACATCATTACTCATAGGAAATTCATCGGCCACAACTGCTATTTCCAAACCACAGGTCTCATTCACACTCATGCATGGGATGAAAAGAACATGGTAGTCTTACCCGTAACAATACACTTCGATCTGAATTATTTTCCCTTAGCTTCATAAGGGCATTTACAGTCTTTGACTTGCTATTGAAAAGCAGATGATGATCCAAATTCAGGGGTTAAGGTATGTACATCTCGGGGGGTAGGCTACTCCCTTCGAGGAATACCTTTAGATTGTTTATATTTATATATAAACATCAACGAAATACCGTAAAAGCAGCGACTAGGGTGTATGGCACGAGGTCATTCCTCACCAGGCGTGCAACATTCATCCCAGTTCAAATCAGAATACGCTTTTTCCCCCGGCCGCTAGTCGCAGGCCAAAAGCAGTCAGGATAACAATGGACGGTCACACCATAAACTATAAACAAACATGTTACCATGCAGTATACTTTTATGCGATACAGATACTGGTTAATATTATTAATGCTAATGATAAATAGTACTACAAGGAAATAAATGCGGGAGTACCACAAGGATCGGTACTAGGCCCACTTCTCTTCAACATCTACATGTCTGACTTCCCCATAAATCAGGAAAATTGGCACTATATGACAGTCTTGTATGCAGACGGTGTAGCGATAATAACTAGAAGAAAAACAACCACACTAGCGAAAGAATATACAGAAGACGTTCTCCTACCCATCATAAATTGGTACAACCAGTGGATACTTGGGATAAACACTAAAAAAAACTCAGGCAGTGATTTTCTCAAGACCACAAACTAAATTGCATGCTCATGCCTAATAGTAAAAGGACAACCGATTCCGTGGGCAGAAAATGCCACATACTTAGGAATAAACATTGACAGAAACCTTTCATTCGCCGGACATGTCGAAAATACGATAAACAAAGTAATGGGAATTAAATCACAACTGGCACCCATTATCAGGAGCAATGCAACTCCGAAGATAATAAAAATATAGGAAAGCATAATAAGGCCTGTTTTGCTCTATGGTACCCCAGCATGGGCCGGCCTCCTGAAAAATAAATACTTACAAATACTAGAAATCGTAGAAAGAAAAACACTAAGACAAATCCTGAATCTCCCTCCCTGGAGAAAAAATGAGGAAGTGTATAAAGATGCGAACATAAATATTATATTGGAAGTCATAAAACAACAAGCTCGAAAATATTTCAAAGACCTGGAAGGAAATACCAATGACGCGCTAGTCTTGGCAAAAATAAACGCTGGCCCTGAAAAGAACAACAAAAGATTCAGGAGACCAAATATGGTTTTAAAAATGTAGAAGGAGCAGGGGAGCTCAAGATCTATTAATATTAAAAAGTAATGGACACGGAAGAAAAGTCGTGAAATGACGAATTCCGAAATGATAGCCCCGATTAATATTAATTGAGGCAAACAAGGCTCGCTTTACAAGGAACTACACCATACAAAGCTAAGTCATGCCGGAAATTTCATACATGATGAGTTGTTAATATTGATGGTAAGAAATTTAGTTCCATTACAAAACCTACTTTACCTAGTGAGAGTCGTATTGTCATAGATCTGACTTTTCGCCACTATTATGGTCCCTTAGAGTACGTGGAAAGAATGGCATTCAAAATCAATCGGTTCTGCAGTGTATGTCCTTAATCTGATGCCTGTGATCATTTCTACCATAATAGTTTAAGATTGGAATGTATTTAAAATGTATTCCTGGTATCGACACCATCGAGTCGTCCCGATAAAAAAGGGTTTTGTAAATGAAGCGTTGTTCCGTGAATTTCTGGGAAGTGGGTGATTGCAATCGATGCTCTAAAAGGGGCGGAAACACCCAATTTCAATAACCGTGGCGACAAAGAGAAAAGGAACATCGCAACCGGATTTTTTCCCCTTTCGAGATCACCCTTTTCGAGTAATTTTCATCCAAGGGCGCTTATTAAATTTACAGCTGATTCGCAATCAGGGGAGGATGAGCAAGACGGGGGAGAGGGGAGTGAAAAAATTATTCAACTTGCCGTTTTTTTGCCGTGGATTATAAAAAAAGAAGACAAGGCGTGACTTTTCGAGGCTGTTTGGGTTAACGGCCAAAAGTTTCACGCCTGTTAGGCTAAATAGACTTTTTTGAAGCGCTCGAGGGAGTGGAGGGAGGGTTCCTTCCCCATTTTTTTGAATGGAGGAGCCTTGGCCGCCCTTGCGTTACCCCTTCTCCTCCTCGCCGACCGCTCTCCCTCATCATCTTCCTTGATTGGGGGAGGGCTATATAGGGAGGAGGACCTTGTTTCCGAGAAGACGGCCGAAGCTCGCAGGCACACCGGAATGAAAGCATTTGAAAAACGATTGAAAATAAAAAATGCCAGCACGCGATGCGATGGCGGGGTGTAATAAATAGCGGTCCCGGAAGGGGTGAGTCCTTGCCCTCGTCACCCTTCTGTAATGCACTCGACGGACTGGTATAATGAGACGACCAACACCACGCCACATTTGACCCTCGTTGCGTACTTGAAGAACTCAAACGAATGCAGGCGTTGGTAATCATTTAGTATTATGCGGAGGCGACCGACCGACCGAAAAAGTGCAATATTGGTACAATTGAAGGTTGGCGGGTGGGACGCTGAATCTGAGGCTACAATTATGAGTGAGGCGAAACTTGGTGGCATGCTCTTGTTGCGGGCTTTACGTAGAGGATAGAAGTGTACAAAATATGGTGGGCCAAAGGAGTAAAATGCCCCTCCAGAGGTCACCCTGGGAGTGTTACAGTATCTTTGCCCGCTCATCAACGACTGATTCACCTTCAGTGACCTCTGATTCTCCGCTCGAGAATGGCAGCACGTAATACCCTACCTATAATGTAGCGTCAAGGCAAGATGCTTAAAGTGTTTATTTTAGTCTCAAAAGCTAGGTTCGGGTATGCTCAATCCCAAGAGTTAACATTTCACAGCATTGCCCTGATGTTAATGAAAAGTCAACTGGGTGCTTCTACCACGTTGATTCAGGATGTTCCTGGACGACGTTTTGAATGCATTGCAGCATTCATTTTAAGGTCAAATCTAAAGAGTTAGCTTTCTGACCTAAAGATGAATGCTGCGATGCATTTGGAAGTTTGCCTTGAAGATCCTTAAGTAATGTGATGTAAATGCCCAGAAAACCTTACCCAATCTTCATCCGCTGGCGTCTGTAAACTGAAGTTGCACAGTCGCAATGAAAACTATTGATAACTGTTAAAACTTAAAATCTTAAATATGAATTAAACAATATGTGCGACAGATTCATTCGTAACTTGGAAAATTTCGTCATTAGCAATTTGCATAAAAATTTGCATAAAAAAGCATTAGCATAAGTGTGTGGCGTGGTACTACGTCGTTACTTATTCATCAACATGGTAATAAAGATATGAGAAATCGGTTTCCTGTCCAATAGCAACAACTACCGGAATTCGGGTTGCTGAGGTTGTTGTAGCATAATGACCTCACAACCAAAGAGATCGGGCTCGAATCTTGGTCCTTGTGGAGATTTTCAATTGTTCATATATCCCTGCTTGAGTGCTATGTTGAGTACACTTCAAAGGGTTGAATTCCATGCATCGAAAGGGACTTACAACTATGTAACCCTAGCTGCCTTTCGTTCAGAGCAGGCTACTTCCGACGCCAGGTTTCTCTTGGTCCTTCCTCCGATCCCCGAATAACCCCTCCCTTCCTCCCCTGCCTTCAATGGTGCAAATGATCTCAGTTGTCGTGGCCGTTCCCAAACAGCAAACCGACCCACAGTAACTGATTTCTTTCTTTCTTTCCGTCTCCCTCTTCCTCTCTCGCTCTCTCATCCATCTCTTACCTTCCCTTTTCAACCCTCCCTCTCCCTCTCTAACCCGTCGTAGCCCTCCCACGCCATTCCAGAGCCACGCAACTCTCTTGAAACACTCCGTCTGCAGACGATAGCCCCCTCCACCCAAGTTTCGTCCCTAGAGGCCCCATGAGTGAGAGGAATAAGAACATTTTTTATGATGATGAGATTCGGAAAAAATGGGAGGACTCGGGAACGGGGCAGTTAAGGTTGAGCCGAAGAACAAGGGCTCGTTCAATACGGATTAGAACACTCCTCAACAGGTCTCGTACCTGGATTCATCGCTGTAAATCCGGAGGAGGCCGCCTTAAAGCCCTCTGCACGCCGTATTAACGTGTGCACCTATAAGCTTTCGATCACTTGGCAGATATAATCTCGTCGGCGATGCAACATCGATCGATACTATTCTACTAAGTAGTGGTTTTAAACTGGAATTAGTAACGTTGGTGGCGATAAAAAAATTCAGCGGAGTGCTTATTTTTCCTGAGTCAGAATGCAAACCCCATAAACATATAATAAAACGAATTACCTTTACAAGGCATAAACCTGGCGGCCACCACAAACAATTGGCTTCGTCTATCCCTTGACTTTTGGCGTCAGTTTCCCTTGCTTTATCATTGTTTAGGTGTACATAGTTGCGACTACAATTGTGTTCTGAAGTAGAAAAACATAAAGGTGATTGTATTTGTTTCTTATATATAATGCTGAGGTATAATTAATCCGACACCTAATAAATTTATTAATTTATCCTCATTACGAACCTCCCATCCTTTAAAGAAAACTTTGCCATTTTCAAGGAAGAGAAAAACTATGCTCCGTCAAAATGTATCCCCGGTCCAAGGGTACTATGGGTTGGTCGGTAGAAGTAAGAAGGAAGAAGATACACAGCCAAAGAGCTTGAAGCATGAGGAATAAATCAATTAATATAAATTGGATGCATAATTTTCATCATCATCATCATTGGTCGTTTAATCCCAAGATTGGTTGGCTGCAGCCCATTGTATTTCCCGGTCTGATGTTACTTTACTTACTTCCTGGTGGTTCTTCATAAGTACCTCCTGATTTATTTGTCCCATGTATTTATCCATTGGCCTGGAAATTTTCCCTCTATTTTTCCTTCAGTTACCCTCTTCACAAACCCATTGTGACTCAGAGTGTGCCAAATCTATCTTGTCCTTTTCTGTATCGAGTCCCAT
The DNA here is from genome assembly GCA_963169105.1 of Ceriagrion tenellum. Classification (NCBI taxonomy): domain Eukaryota; kingdom Metazoa; phylum Arthropoda; class Insecta; order Odonata; family Coenagrionidae; genus Ceriagrion; species Ceriagrion tenellum. The sequence goes on along the minus strand of OY720632.1, from coordinate 129,336,828 downwards.
AGGGTCCCTTCCTCTTCCACTCATCTGCATACTTCTTCATTTTTTATTTTATCTTTATTTTTTATTTATATTTATAGATTTATTCCTCATGCTTCAAATTCTTTGGTTGTGTATTTTCTTCCTTCTTACCCCTACCGACCAACCCATATTACTCTTGGACCGAGGATACATTTTGACGGAGGATAGTTAGTTTTCTCTTCCTTGAAAATGGCAAAGTTTTCTTTATTTTATCCGTCCATTACATCTTCCGCATTCTTCTCCAACACCAGGTTTCGAAAGCTTCTAACAACTGGCATGAAAAAGTATGTTGCATCTCATCTACTGTTAATCAGATTTGCTAAGGGTTACCTTAAATAGTAAAATTAAATCAATCAGATATTTTTCCGATTTTTGGCTTCGTTTTTAATGCTTATCTTCAGAAATTGAAGCTATTATTGCTTCGATACTATTGTTTCTGCTTTGATTTTACCTATCATTGATCTGGCACATATTTTAGAAAAAATGCATGGTTGAAGTTGATTGTATACACATGAACTGGCCTGAGCATGTTTTGAGCTGCTTTAATGAACGTTTTTCCATTGTCCTCCGAAACATTTTCTTCTCGAATACTTGAATTCCATTTGCTATCCGAAGATGTCTCCAAAAGAAGACGGTTTTAATCTCATTCATGTTTCTAGGTGGTATCGTTTTTTCACATCAGTCGTTCAGCATTTCTTAGCGTTCCACTCGGCACATTGAAGTCACTGCTTGTATTTCATTCCCGAAGGAAGAAACCCCCGAAGATGGTTTCAGATACAAACTCCATCGGCTTACGCAGCGGGAGGCGACCGAAACAGAGGTGTAAGTTACGTTGAAGGGTGCTCCTCGTTCATCACGGCAAGAATTGGGTTCTCCCTTCAAATGTTTTATCTGCCAGGAAATACCTGTACAGTCTTGCCAGTTCGGTTGGCATTCAAAGCATACCTTAAAGCTGCATTCCTATCCGAAATTAAACCACCTCTTCACCATATCGAGTTTGTTTTCAACCAGCTGAACTCCTATACCATGAATAGTACAGAAACTAAGGTTGGTAATCGTGCAGCAAAATCATTTCTTTTATAATTTAACTATATTTCTACCACATTTTAACGAAAGCGTTCCTTTTTTGACTTTTAAGCGTTCCTGTTTTGACTTTAGGTTGGCCTCCAGTGAATCGGCTTTCATTGGCATTTTTGAAGGCTCCCCACGTAATGGACAGCATTACCAACTTATGAATGATTGGGCTAACCTGAGCACAAATCAAAATAACTGTATTACGAATCAGTAGAAGTAAGCGTGCACGATACTACTGATTGTAAGGTACAATGAGGTATTTCTCAAGTGCTTTGTGGCTGAAAAATTCAATCTGGGGTGCATTTATATTATTGATGACAGCTATGGGAGTGTGGCTATCTCTAAAAAATCAAAATTGTTTTGATAACTGGGTACCGACAATTATTTAATGAGTACTTAAAGGCTAAGAATACAAGTTAATAAAACTGAGTTACTTCACTTTTCCCTTTTGCATTTTGAGAGTGCTCACTTTCACACTCGTGTATTGACACTTCTCTTCTTTTGTCTGCTGTCTGCATTTTAACTTCCCTATACTTCGCGGTCGTTTTTCTCAACTTAAATGGATTTCTCTATTGGTTGTTTAACACTTTGCTTATAATTTTACCGAGCTCATGGATTCCACTCCTCTATTTAATTCTCTCTTTCACTACCAAATGATCTCTCTTAATTCAAAGCACTCTACGTCTCGTCTCTTTCTATTTACTATGGCCTCCCTATGCAGCTTCCTTTATGCCATATTCATAATTTATATGGATTATATTCATAAATTATATAGATAATGATTATCTATTTCTAACTTAACTATTCCTATGAAACTCAGCCCATTCCATTAGTCTAATCCCTCTACCTTTCTCAATTCCCAATCTTTAATCTCTTAGAATTCTCACTTGCTTATTCCTTTCCCTTATCCCCACCCAGACTGTCATCTGCAAGCTCTCGATGTTCCTTCATCTTCGAGCAAATCACCCTACATCTATCAAGAAATCTTTTTTTTAACTTAGCTCATTCTTTTCATTACCAAGCCATTCCATCTCTGCTTCCGATTGAAGTATGTGGAAACTGCTCATATTATGGTGATTAAGTACTCAATCTGCATTGTGCCCAAACAAAGCAGGCACCGAAAGGCACAGGTCACTACTGAGCATGCATTCAGATGGCTTCGGATAGAACCGAACAAAATTTGACCTTTGGAGATGACCTGTTCGGTTCGACGGCGTAGGTGACGAGTAACCCATCTCTTGGCTGGAGACTTGAACGCCTGCGAGACGAGCCCCGGACGAAGAGTTGAACGCCTGACACTACTATCTTCGCATCGAGTTACATCACCACCAGAGGTCCACGGATTCCTCTGTAGAGACTGTCAGATATTCCATGGATAATGCCCGATTCCTTTCTGCGCCTCTTCCGACATTCCGGATTTGGAGGAGACGAGTGTGGGGAGAGGAGGAGGAGGGGGGGGGGGTGGGCGGAGAGGGGCGGCCGTGAGAGAGGCTGGATTCATTCCTTTTTACCTGCCTCCAGTGGGATCCAGGCCCTTTGAATCCCATTCCGAACTGGGCCCAACTTCTCCTCATACTGCTTCCAAAACCACCCCTCAACCTCTCCTGTAGCACTACATTCGCCCCACACCACTCTCTCACCCATTCCACAGACACAGTGACCCGCGGCGCATGCGCAGACCAGTCCCGAACTCGGGGTGTGAGACAGGTGGGGGAGGAAACGAAAAAGGCATCGCTTTAATTTTTTTTCTCGTTTCTTTGCGCCGGAAAAATGCCGAGAGGGTGGCCAGTCTGAGGCACACGCGCGCCGCCTGGGTGGTACGGTCAGAAGTCAAGCGGTGGGAGCATGTGACACGGCGTTTATCCCCCCTAATAAGATTCCAATTTGTCAATTAAGGACCACCCGGACACCAGTTGGACCGGGTCCGTACGGAGGGCAAAGCTTGCTGCAGCGGCCGGCACAGTCTTCCAGCCGGCCGGGCCGTTCCTGCGCGCTTCCCAGCAATCGCTCTCCAACAGGGACGCCGTTTTTCAGTATTGTCCGTGAAACAATCTGTTTGCTCTCTTAGGCTTCCTCTCCCAGAGTGTCTTCCCTTCGACCCCAGAACACACCGAGGTCTTTCGCTCATTACCGTAAGAGATGGGGACAGAATGAGCTCCGTGGTGGACCATCCAAGTGGAATACCTGTTTGTTGGATTCAATGTGCTGTCGAATTCTGCACCGTTCCCGAGTCGCCGCGTGGATTTTCCCTTCTGCTGCTACTTGTGATTAGTGTTGTTTGTTGTTGTCTCCTGTTTAGGGAGCGCTGCGGTTTTTGAGAAACTATTATGTCGGTCGGAATTGAGTTTATCGCCAGTCAGCTGCAGAGCTAAAATGGTTGATGTGTTGGATTTCAGCTTAAGAAGCATTAAATATTAAGTAAATAACAATAAAAATACGGGTAAAGTTTTTTTATCGGCATAATATGTTGAATATATACCTTGCGGTTTTGATGGTGTTCGTGTAGATTCACAGTGTTTTCCTTATATTGCTTTTCTTCGGACTAAGTTTTTCGTTCCTGGATTACTACCTATGAAACGTATATTTTATCCAGCGTTCATTTTCAACCTACAGCACCTTTCTTACCCTGCATTTAGTTTTCTTCTCAGCATGACTCTCTCACCTCTGCCAGTTCAAAAAACTTGCCATTTCCTCGTTCATTCCCGATAGTCAAACATTCTTGCATTTATCACAACTGTCAACAACCCTATGTCTGCAACGATTTGGATCATAAACTTTTATATCCTCCTTCCCCAACCATGCCAATGCTTCTTTGTGTGTCCTTTTCAGCCTTTTTTGGTACCCTTATCCTAACCCAAATATATATCCACTATAAATCTCTGTGTATCTCTGCTCCTATTTGGTGTAAAAGTAGGCTATCCTTGTCACATCCCATTAGAGATCCCATCTTTCAGAACCAATCATATATTCTCATAAAGGCCGAAAAAGTTAAGAAATCATTTTACAAAATAGAACTACATCGAGATGGGTATTCGAAAATATATTACATTTACACCTCATGCACTTTTTGAAACAGTTCGCGTCACGACAGCCAGTTGTCGCTAGAGTCGCTGTGCGTTTGTGGCGCGGCCAATATGAATCAGGTTTTGAACTCACCCTCCGAGTCTCCCGCTCATCTGTCATCCCTCGTTTAAATTTAATGTTTTGAAAGAAAGAATGTACTACGCAAATTCAATCGCTTAATTCGCCCTTTGAAAACTTTTAAAACGGCCCTGAAGTCATTAACCAACCACCAAATCTGTGCAAATTCAAAAGCCAAACAGTATCCGCATATTTATTGTGTTTTACATTCTTATTTGTAAAATTTGAACCGATTTTATGATATTCATCATGGAAATGCGTCACAATGAGCACAGTTCGTATCAGTGAATTTCTTATTTTAGGCTACTGTGAATCTGAAGACTACCTTCCCGCGAATCCCAAGTTAAGATCAATTGTGAAAAAGGTTCATTATCTTCTAATCTAGATTAGAGTACAACAGTAGACTGCCAAATTGAACAAAAATCGAGGAGACCGATTGCGATTTAAATGATTAAAGTTTTCTGTATTTTTTCCGTTTGAGTACATTATTTAATGTATTCACGCTTTTTTATGTAATCTGCTCCTCTACACGACACGATGTATAGTAATATACTTTTCTTAAAGTTCAATGTGCAAGTAAATACCTCAATACCGTGCCTTTAAAGTCGTCCGCGATTAATGCATCCATCACTGTTAGGTACCACATGAGTAATCCTATGACTCTACAAAACCAAAGATAATATGACTGTCATAATTTAAAGATGTTTTCAAAATTACCCCGTACTCCTTTCTCTTGATCCGACCAGTCCGATGAAGCCTACTAATACGCCCAATTTCCTGGCTACTCTGTTGGTCACTGCGAGTTTCAGTTCAAAATGAGATAAGTGAACATTGATAATAAGAGAATACGGATTACTTGGGTTTGGTCAAATATTGTTAATATTTTTCAGTGGCCTTTATGAGATTTAAACTTACAGTGAAAGGAGTAAGTATGCCTTAGGTGCAGTGAAGCCTGGGAGGGAAATTTCTATTTGAGTTAAGCGAGAAATTGGAACCGGAGTTTGTTTCCTATTGTCGAATTGAGATGATAATCTACACTGATAAGCATGCATGTAATATGTAAATCCAATTTTGATTGTTAAGAAAATGTCTATAGCATTTTGATCTTCATCACATAAATTATTGTATTTAATGGAGTAGTGATCATTAAAATACAATTTAATGCAGAGCAGCCAGATATTCGGCGCATCGTAATTGTGTACAGTGGCTGCTAAAGTGGATTTCATGAGATAAAGTTAAGCAAGGACAGTTCAGTACTGAAAACATTGGTGACTCCGTTAGGGAGGTATAGACCTTTTAGATTTATGGTATCACCAGAGGGGGATTTCTTAAAACTTTCTTGTAAATATCTAATGGGATTTCGACATTTTAATTAAATATCAATAATGTAACAGTGTGGGCCAGGCATTATAATACGGAGTGATTGCCGGGTGAGTGAACCGATCGCTTAAAAAAGGTTGAGGAGCCCCGTTGTGGGCGAATACTTGGAAAGAGCCCAATGAGAGATAGAAGTTCTGGAAAGGGCTGGAGTAATTGGTGCTTGCTTGAGTAAATCCGCTATTTCTTCTTTAAAAGGTAACAAGTTTGAGGGCCATGTCTTAAATTCTGCATTTTCGATTAATGGCAGCTATTCAAATATTTAATCCTTAAGTTATCAAACGGAATTTCTGAGATTCAATGAATCATTACTACTAGCTAGGTTGACTTCCATTAATCAAAATACAACTCAATTGAAGAAACCCGAAATTATGGCGATTTGGTTTAGACGTTAAAATAATCTATTATTTACGAACTACCTAGTTATTATTTTGGAGGAAAATGGCTGTAATGCTAGGGATAAGAGATACAGCATTGCTTTAGCCAAGGAACTATTTTTGAACAGTGTTAGTTACCGTGTTCAAACAACTTTCATGCTTCAATCCTTGAATAGATTTTTTTCCAAAAAAGGCATTTTCTGCTAGATCTAATTCAGCATAAAATACAAGTACATATCAACAGTCAATATCAACCGAAGTAAAAAGAAAAATGCCCGTCAAATGATACTTCATGAGATGCATATTAAATATGTTGGGTCGTTCATACTCCCGCCATTACCGGCACTATGCATCGCTGCCAGCGGTGACTCACTAAGCAGCCAGGAACTCACTTCGACGGCAGGAAGCTCTCGCTCAACAGACTCGGCGGAGGAAGGACCGCCTGCGACCCATAGCGACCCCTTTGTTTTGACCGTTCTGAGTAATAACTTTGTAAAAATAAAGTGTGGTATTCGAAAGGTTCCTTTCATTTCTCTGAATGCGAATCTTAACCCAACCCGCAGGCGTATTAACCCAACCTGCATAGCGGCAAAATACATAAATAAGTAACATTAGCCCGAACTAAGTAACATTAGCCCGAACAAGTCCTCAGGTCCTGATGAAATTCCAGCTCGTGTTTATAAAGGATTAGCTCTCGAAATGGCTCCGTATCTTAAATTAGTATTTAACAAATCCCTCGAAGAACACGCGGTTCCCAAAGACTGGAAGATAGCAAACGTGACCCCAATTTATAAAAGTGGAGATAGGGAACAGCCATGTAATTATAGACCAATATCATTAACGTCACTATCATGTAAAATTATAGAGCATATAATAGTTACATCAATAATGGGGCACCTCGACAGCCAGGATTTATTAATAACAAACCAGCATGGGTTCAGAAAAGGACGGTCTTGCGAAACTCAATTAGGTCTTTTTGTTCACGATATTTTAGTTTGCGGAGAAGGTAACGTACAGGTAGATGCAGCGTTTCTTGACTTTAGAAAAGCTTTTGACAAGGTTCCCCACTGTAAGTTACTCGCGAAGTTAGCATCATGCGGAATAGACAGTAATATAGTAGGCTGGATAGGAGATTTCTGACATTAACGCGTTCAAAGGGTGGTATTAGATGGTGTCAGCTCCGGCGAAGTAAAAGTTACATCAGGTGTTCCCCAGGGAAGCGTGATAGGCCCAATGTTATTTCTTCTGTACGTAAACGACTTAAATACAGTAGTAAAAAATAGCAAGCTCCGTCTTTTTGCCGATGATGCAGTAGTGTATAAGGAAATTAGAAATGAAGAGGACATCCAGTTTTTAGCTAAGGATTTAGATGCGATTGATGATTGGTGTGATAGATGGGAACTAGAATTAAATTTGAAGAAATGCGCGATTATGAATTTTTGGAAAAAGAATGGCTTTCCCCGGAATAATTATTGCATCAAAGAAAACAAAATATGTAACGTAGATTCAATTAAATTTAGGCGTCACCATCACTGAAGACATGTCATGGGGGAAACACATCAGGGAAATAACTAGTGTAGCAAACCGTAGATTAGGATTTGTAAAAAGGGTTCTAGACAAATGCGATGAGAGAGTACGAGAAAGAAGCTATTTTAAACTTGTCAGGCCTCATTTAGAATATGCCGCTAGTATATGGGATCCGTACGAGGAAGGTATGATAAAAGAATTAGAGCGCGTGCAAAGGAGATCTGCTAGGTTTGTTAAAGGCCGTTATGATAATTGTATAAGTGTTACGAGGTTAATAGAACTAGGCTGGGAATTACTATCAGAACGCAGGCTAAAATTTAGGTTAAACCTTTTAAGTAAATTCGAAACAGAGTTGTTCACAGATGACGTTAGATATATATTGAGAACCCCTGCGTATTATGCTAGGTTTGATCATATTAACAAAATTAGAGAGATAGATTGTCGTACCGATAGATTTAAAATGTCATTTTTCCCTCGTACTATAAGAGAGAACAATAGGCAGCGTAGCAAAGGGATATGTAGGTGAAATATAGTTAGAGTAGTCTGTAGTGTATGATGCATGTAATAACAACCAATAATCCATTTCATATTATGTAGATACTAACCATCTAGCTGCATGTGACCATATTATCTAGCATTTCTCCATTAAATATCCTAGTTGCATGTCAATAGTGCATGTTTGGTGATCTTCACCCCCTGCCACACACCCTCGTGGTGGCTCGCAGGGTATCACGTAGATGTAGATGTAGAAAAAAACATGCGTCATCATTTTCTTCTATTTTTTGCGTTCTTAGCTGAGATACCTACTTTAACCGGGGCGTACTTAACTGGGAGATTACTTTCAATGCAATGCGGAAACGTGGACTCGGGAAATTGAACGAAAAAAAGGGCTTTCAGCGAGTGTGAAGTAGAGCGGGGTAAACTGTAATGGACGGAAGAGAAAACGGTATGGTGGGTGAGCAGAGGACACTGAGAGAGGGGAGGGGAGAGTAGGTGGCTGGAACTGGTAGATTGTGAGGTGAAGGGTATTTGAGGGCCGCGAATAGTGGGAAAGGTGTCGGATAAGCGTGCGAGGGGGAGTAAGAGAAGAGACTTCGTGGACGGGGTGAGGAGATGTACAGCGAAGCCGACCTGAAGAATAACATCATGCGAGGAAACTAGCTGCCACTGTGAAAGAAAGTACCTCTCTGTATTCAGTCTCCCATTCAAGGTGGTCGGAGCGATTTTAGCTTATGTTTGGATTTGCGTGGAACTTTACACAGGTATATACCTATGTATTCCTATTAACATGGTACTCTATATAAACTTGAAGTGAAAAATATTAATATTTACTAACTTGGTTTTTTTTGCTACTAAATGCTACTTAAACATGTAGCCTTATGGTACAAGACATTTATGTCGTAATAGCAAAGACATACGTAAGAGGATAGTGCTAGTAAAGGAGGCATTTGGTAATAGAATGGAACTGATGACGGGGACTTTGGGTAAGGAAGTGAAGAAGAAGCTGGTAAAGAGTTTGATATGGAGCGTAGCGATGTATGGGGCAGAAATGTGGACCCTCAGAAAGGAGGACGAGAAAAGGCTGCAGGTGTTTGAGATGTGAGTGTGGAGAAGGATGGAGATGTTGAGGTGGACGGAAAGGCAGACTAACGAGGAAGTGTTTGAGATGGTGGGTGAGGAGAAGGATGGAGAAGGTGTGGGAAACTTCTGAATGAAATTCGGGATCGGCAGTGTAGGTGGCTGGAGGATGTAATAAGGGGGAATGGGTTGCTCAAGATTGTGATAGAGGGAAGGAAGTTGGGCAAGCGGGTAAGAGGCAGAAAAAGAGGATAGGTATCATAGACAGGATGAAGAAGGGTAGATCGTATGCAGAGGCGAAAAAGGATATACTAGAGGGAGGTAGGCCCCTGAAAGTGTAGAAAACCGGGAGGAGAATCTCTGACATTCAACAAAACCTACCTTAATCGGTAAAATACTTACAAATTAGATGGTGTATCTACAGATATTCTTCGAAACGCGAAATAACACTTATTATTATATAAATAGCTAACAAATATCAAGTTGTCACACCGTCTCAAAGATTCAGAAATACATATTTAACTCTGATTTTACCCAAACTTTCGACTCATTCATTCATATAAGTATTCTACCAGTCAAAAGTAGGTTTTATTGAAAGACAGAGATAATAATCTACATTTTCTTCACTTGCAGGGCCCATGTTGATACGTGTACTTCTTTCTTCATTTCAGTATACGTCCCACCCTTTTTCATCCCGTCCATAAAACCTATTCTCTTTCTTCCCCCTCCCCGCTTTCCTAACACCATTCCCTTTACCACGACCTTTAGCTACCAAGCGACCGTCATCATTGCTTCCAGCCATCTACCCCAGCCTCCCCCTAATCTAATCGAGAAGTTTCTCTCCTCGCCAAGCATACCTACCACTTCGCTTATCTTCCTTTCCGTTTCCCACACCTTCTCCATCCTTCTCCTCACTCACATCGCGAAAGTCTACAGCTTATTCTTATCCTCCTTTCTCAGGGTCCACGTCTCCGTTCCATATAACGTTGCGCAGCGTATCAAGCTTCTCACCAACCTATTCTTTACACCCTTACCAAAGGTCCCCATCATCAGCTTATGGTACTAGACATTTATGTCGTGAAGCGTAGCCGACCTGAAGAATAACATCATGCGAGGAAACTATTTGCCACCCTTTTTCATCCCTCTATCATTTTTATCATAGCGAAGCCGGACTGAAGAACACTAGATTTATTTCAGCATAAAATGCATGCATTGTGTAAAAGCATTCATTCAAAAAAGTATGACAAAATGCTTCTCTTGCCATCGCTTTTCTCCTCCCAATGCCTTTGCTTTTATGACATTTTCTTCTAGCTTACAACCTATGTAATTAATTTGCTCTATTTGCTCCGGTTTGTGCCCTTATACTTTAACACCTAACAAGCCTCGCTTTCTTTATCCTAGAGAATCTCATTGCTTTTATTCTATTATGATTCATCTTCATTCCATATTTCCCGCACAAAAATTTGAATTCATCTTCCAAAGCTTGTAATTCCTTCGAAGATCAACTAACCAACACCTGGTCGTACTGCAGCGTAACCGACTTTATCTACTACCTTGGTTCCCACATCTAGATCTTCCCATGTTTCCCTTGCCATTTCCTCTGCATAAATTGCATGAATAAGAAAAAGCAGAAGCGACAACGGGTACCTTGCCTTATCCCGCGGCCTGTAACTGCCCACTCCGATTCACCCTCAGCCATCCTCACCTATCACCTCACCTCAGCCAACAATGCCCGCTCAGCCACGTGCGAGTTTGGAATGAGCCTCCTATTTCGCTAATATATTCCCATTTTCCCGAGTATTAGCGTTACCTTTCCCATCTTACTTTGTCGACCGTCTGTTCGAAATCCTCAAAGACAGAAAAAACAGTATGATTGCCCCATACGTTTATTCCTGCGCCGCTCATTAGTGCTCTCGTAGACGCAGTCACAACCAAAATTTCCCTCCCTATCCTGAGCCCCAACTGGCCATCACCCAAGTGAACATTTGCTCTAATCTCCAGCCTTTTATTAATTTTTCTTAACAAAACTTTTGCCGCGAGATAAATCAATAGTCTTCTTTTTCAGTGTTCAACCCTGAGGTTGGTTATCAGCAGTACGCCATTCCTCTCTTCTGTCTGCCTTTCTCTTCATTTATGTGTGTGTGGTGCCACCCATATCATTCACAATCTGCTGCATGAATGACATCTTTGGTCGTCCCCGGCGATTCCTTCCCTATATAGCTCCTTCTGCTATTGTTCTAACGATTTTGTCGTGTCTTAGAATGTGCCCTACGAGTTTGTCTCTTCTCGTTTGGATATGCCTCCACAGGGATCTGGTTTCCTGAACTCTTCTCAGTACTTCTTCATTCGTGACTCTATCTCTCCAGCTGAGCTTCAACATCCTTCTGTAGAGCCACATCTCCAGGGCTTCTAGCCACCTTCTCTCTTGTTTTCTTACTACCCATGTTTCGCTCCCATATAGGGCCACACTCCAAACAAATGCTTTCATCATCCGTTTCCTTATTTTCAAACTAATGTTCTTGCTGGTGATTCGATTCTTTCTTAGATAGAATGAAATTTTGGCCTGATGTATTCTCCTCACAATTTCTTTCTGGCCTCTACCATCTCTTGTTATTCTGCTTCCCAAATAGGCAAATTCTCTATTACTTCTAGCTTCTCTCCTCCAATTCTAATTATTGGAGGTTCATATTGTTCTTCATTACAGCAAACCATCACTTTGGTTTTGCGGTTGTTTATTCTCATGCCATAATGATTACAGAAAATCCTACCCATTGTGTTGAGCATCCTTTCTAGATCTTCTTTCGTCTCCGTGATCACAGCAATATCATCTGCGTAACGCAGCATATCTGTCTTCTGTCCATTAATTTTAATCCCCACCTCATTAGTTTCGCGAACTTGGTCTACAGCCTCCTGGATGTAAGCATTGAATATAAGAGGAGAGAGAGCACATCCTTGTCTCGCGCCTTTTCTAACTTTTGCTTCTTGCTTTTGATGAAAATTCCTTATCACAGCCATTTCGTTCTCATATAAGCTGAGTATCACCCGCATGTCTTTATATTTTAGGCCTGCTTTCTTCAGCACTCTGAACATCTATTTCCAGATAACATTATTAAATGCCTTTTCCAGGTCAATGAAGGCAATATAAGTAGTTTTATTTCTCTGCATTTGTTTTTCAATAAGAAGCCTCAATGCCAGAATCTCCTCTCTTGTTCCTGATCCTCCTCTAAATCCAAACTGATCTTAACTAAGCATATCCTCTACCTTTCCTTCGATTCTCCTCAGGATTATCTTTATGAGGATTTTCGATGCATGCGATATTAGGCTTAAGGTTCGGTACTGTTCGCATTTTGTAGCTACCGTCTTCTTTGGTATAGGAACCATGATGCATTTCTGGAAGTCGGTTGGTATCTCTCCTGTATTATATATGGACCTAATCATTTTCAGCAGCATCGTTTACATATTTTCACCAGCATTCTTGATTAGTTCTGAAGGAATCTCATCAGTACCCGTTGCTTTGTTCTCCTGTAGGTCTTTAAGAGCTTTGTCAAATTCTTCAAGCAGGATGTTGTCTCCTTTGTCATCTTCGTTAACTTCCTCTTCCTTTCCTATTACACCCTCTGATAGAGGAGGTCCGTCATACAATTCCTCAATGTACTCTTTCCATCTCTTCCCCACGTCTTCACCATACAGCATTTTCCCCTCTTCTATTGTCTTCTATTGTGCCCGGAATTGTTGTTTTTCGTTTTGTTCAAAAATTGGTTTGCTATCCTGTAGGCTATATCAGTTTTTCCTTTCTGCATATTTTCTTCCACTTCCCTGCACATTTCCTGAAGAAAACCTTCTTTTGCTTTCTTAGCTTCTCTGCTGACTAAGTTCCTCAGTCTTCTGTATTCAGCTCTTCCTTGTTCGTCGATGGGGTTTTTGTATAGTCTTCTGTTTTCGATAAGCTGAATAACATCTGCTGTGATCCATTTCTTTTTGCTGTTGGACTTAGTTTTCCCAACTGCCTTTCTGCTGCTTTGAATATACCGGATTTAAATTGCTCCCATTCTTCTTTTACGCTGCCATGTTGGAAGTTTTTAGCAAGGTCGTCCGTTTCCTGTGCGTACTGTCGGGCGAGTCCCTCAGTTTTCAGTTTTTCTATTTCCCATTTCTGTTTTACCTCCTTTCTCTTAAGTCATTTATATCTGAGTGAGCTTTTCATCAGGACCAGGTTGTGGTCGCTATCTATGTCTGCAGATGGATAGCTCCTGCAGTCTTTCACTTGGTTCCTAAAACGTGGTTTCACTAAAATGTAATCGACCTGTTGTCTTCTTAAGTCTCCTGGGGCCTTCCAGGTGTATCTTCTTCTCTTTTGATGCTGGAAAAGTGTGTTTGCAACAACTAGTTGATGTCTCTAGCATAACTCGATTAGTCGGGTTCCTCTTTCATTTCTTCTTCCAAGTCCATAGCTGCCGACAATCCCTTCTTCCGGTTCTTCACCCACACTCGCATTCTAGTCCCCCATGAAAACCAGGTTTTCATCTCCCTTAGCATGTCTGATCGCATTTTTATTTCTTCGTATATTTCGTCAACTACTGCATCCGCTTCTTTGGACGTAGGCATATACACTTGTATTACTACAGTGTCTTTTGGTTTAGTTTGCAATTTGACTAATATTATCCTGGAGCTATATTGCACATATCCCTTACACGTGATCCAATGGTTTTTCTTAAATTCCTCCCACTCCTGGTCTGTCTTGATCAGTTCCAGTGTGAATGACTCTGTATTCTCCAGACCAGAAGTCTCCTGATTGGGGCCATCTCATTTCTGATATGCCAAGGATATCAATTTCCAGTCGTTCCATTTCAAGTTTCAGGTTTTCTAGTTTGTTGCACTGCAGCAGGGTTCTCACATTCCAAGTAGCTATTTTACAATTCTTTTTCTTCACCATGTTTATATCTTTGGCAGTCCCCACCCGGAGATCCGATTGGGGGGCTATTTTATCTCCGGAAAATTTTACAAAAGGTACAGACATGGTTTACTGCTGATGCTTTGGATATCCTGGGATCTTTAATGTGGTGGTTTCCCTTTGCCTTCCACATCCTATGCCGTTGACCATCAATTGGTTCTTCCGCCCTCGGAAACGGTTTCCCATTTCCAGGACAAGAGGGTGCCCTGCCCAGCAAATGCTGGGATGATGATTTATCCCGGTCATTTTTCGGTCCCTGTCTACGTTAGTCGTCACTTAAAATGACGTTGTCCCCTCTCTACCACGGGGAGGTGTAGATCAGGTATTTCCCTTCATCGGGTCTAGGACCTTGATGGCATTTCCTAGATCTCTCCGGTACTTTAGAGAGGAAATCAATAGTATTGTTCTATAATCCTCGAGTTCTGACGCTTTCTTCTTCTTCGAGATAGGTATGAAGACTGTTTTCACGAAACCTTCTGGCCATACCCCTTCCTCGTAGATCCTACAAATAAGTTCCCTTACAATCTAAATTCTTCAGTAACTCCTACGGTATGCTATTTACTTCCACGACTTTTTTGCCTTCTTTTTATTCCCTATTAATTTCGCTGTTGAGTGGCTCCAGTGCTAAGTAATCCCCATCTTAAGTTCTCCCAGCCCCTAACTCTGAGTTTACAGATCTATATTCGCAGATATATATCTCCTTCACTTATTCTCTCCGCCTATGCTGCATTCCCTCTTCTCGAATAATAACTTCTCCATTTTGTCCTTAGCTTTTGGTATCATTAGCCCTCTCTTAATGCCCTTCTCTCCTTCATTTTCCTAATAATTTTTTCCATAACCTACTGCTTCTTTACCCCATTCGTTTTCACGTACCTTATTGTATTCTCTGCCGCTTTTATTCTGCCAATCTTAATAATCTTTCCTTGAAATTTCCCGCTTCCTTTACTTCACTAATGTCCTTTTCCACTAGCTCTTGGTACTCCCTCCTTTTCAATTCTTTCAATACTTTCATGCTCTCCATATTCTATTTACCACTTTTACATAGCCCTTTGAATCTATTATCACAGTTTAGCCATAACTTATTTATGCACTAAGTTCGCATCCCGGATGGCTTCGTTTGTTTTTGGCACTGTTTCTCTCTTTGGCACTGTTTATCTCTGCATTTGTCTGCAATCTCCATAATTTGAAGATATCTCCCGGTACCTTATATGTGTATCGACGCTAGCGGTGATGTTTAAACCAAGTATTATTTATTACTAGTTTATTTCTCCATTAAAATAAAACTGCCTTCTCACCGCGGCCATTTCTCGTTCCTAGCCTATACCCTCCCACGTCATATCCTTCTCTCCCTTCCCCCATCACTGCAATCCATTTGCCCATTACTATCAGATTTTTCTTGCCCGGGACCTATTTAATCATCCCCTGTAGTTGTTTATAAAATCCATCCATATCTTCCTCCTTATAGGCATGCACTCGTCGGGGGTGATTTTATTTCTACCACTGGTATTTTGTCACCAACTTTCTTAATATTTACTAACCTCTTTCCTAGTTTGGCATTCAGCAATATATCTATCCCACATGGAATCTCATCCCCCCCTCAGTAGACTACCCAGTAACAATAACTCCAACAGTCCCAACTCTCCCTCCATCTCACCTCGCATACCCTCAACTCATCTATTTTACTTATCTCCATTTCTTGTTCAATATTTTCCAGCTTCCCAGCCCTCATTATTGTCCCATCGTCCTAAGTTCCTATTATTTACGGTACTTTCTTCCTCTTCTTATTCTCTTTCGCAGTCCTTGTACCCTATGATGACGTTGTTGTATAAGGAATTTGTGTGATGATGACCGCGGAGATCATACCTCCCCTGCTGCTGGACAGGACACCCGCTCTATCGGGCGGCATCCCGTGATTGTGAGGATTCAATTCTCTGTTGATGAATTTCGTGTATAGGGTTATAATTGGGAGGGCTTCCTTACCCCCTCCTAACCGGTATTTTAGTGTGACTGCATCACATGCACAACCTATCGTCTGGCTCCTACCCTTAGACATATCGGGCATGGGTGGCCCTTCCAGGAGCAACGATAGCTGCTCCTGCCAGCCCAGCTCTGAGGGTATTGCAACGCACAAGCCCTTCCACCATGTCAAGGTTGTATTCCAGAGGCATGTATTACGACTATCGCGTCGAAAATCCTGTTCATAATAAGCCTTAATTTAGGGAAAAATATAAACTATAATTCTCGCATCACTTCAATTACTGCGAGTATGGTGAGTTCCACCGCATATAGAGGCGTACTTAAATCGCTCGCGGTCCAAGAATTTGCTATCGACTTACCTACTGTGAAGGTGAATAATATTGGCTTCGTTAATGTTCTACTTTGGTATCGTAAGTGATATTTTGCTGCGCCATATGAATGATAAAATTAAACATGGAAAGCGACGGGTTATCGCCGGATGAGTTAGAGATGGATTCGTAGGAAGCCACATAAATACACCGAATGGGTACATTTGGCTCAAGAGGGGAATTTTAGGAGCTCTTTTCCAGAGTCGTGGAAATTTCTCGAAATTGGCCGCAATGTTTGCATGTCGTCCCGTGTAATTTTATGCCGGAAATCGACGTAACTTAATCAAGTTTATATTAGGAAACCTCACAAGGGTAGGTCGGTGGGTGAAGATTCCGTAGCATTTTCCCGCGTTCGTCGAGGGTATTTTTTATAACTCAGCCTGTTTCCGTTTCGCCATGGAATTCTTGAGCGTACATGTTTCACACTCTTTTCGCCAAAGTCTCCAAGTTGTTCACTGATGGCCAGTGTTCTACGATGAGAGAAGCTGCTTCCGATTCGATCGGTTCTTATGTCTTTATGAATGAGGCTTTTCAGAAAAAAACAAACGATATTGCACGTGCGTTGATGTATGTCCTTTCATTTTGTCTTTGATGAGATATTATGTTGGAAGTTTCATGAGGGAAAAAGATTCCCTGCACTGGTAATCGAATTGCGGCTCTCCGGATGACCGGACCAAAGCCCAGATCATTATGGTATTCAGGACTTCATTTTCCAAATCCTATTTTTTGGAGATATGTAGGAACTAGCCATCTCGTGCTATAACGGTCCGTGAAGAATAGATTTCGGAAGACAGAGCAAAGACTGAAAGAAGCCATCGTTCTCGAAGAGAGCGATATATCGATATAGATCCTAAAACTTATTTTAGTCCCAATGATGTACAGCAAATTTTCGAATATCTTCACCTGCCACCATAACCAGCGAAAAATATATTTGAAATGGCTCACGTCAATCTAAGGCAGTACTGCAATACGAACCAAACCAAACTGGAAAGGGCTGAGGGCTTTTCCTTCACTAAAATAGCTAATTGCTGACTTCCGCGGAAAACGAGGAACTTAGGGTCAAAAAGTGAGGACTTCTGAGGATGCATATTATGTCTCCACACCATAACTCTCTGAATACTTCCTTGTGTTTTGTACTTTATTCTGTACAGGTTTACAAATTGCTGTAGATGTCGGTTTTAAGTTCCATCCACTGCTAAGGTTTCATAGTACCGTTGGCACCGTGTGACTTTAATGCTAAGAAAAATGCAACAGCCATTCTCAAAGGAGGACTCGAATCCGCGACCTTCGGTTAGCCAGGACAGCGCATACACATCACAATGGCCTGGGTCATATTGACCAATTCTATCAGGGTAACCAGTTTAAACAATTATAAGGAGGTTTCAAGTTCAAAATTTCATAATTCATGTTTCGAGCCAAAATTAGGGGCAATCAAGGGGAAGTAAATTCTTTCTTGCGTGGGAAAATAAAGGCGATTGGCAGCCTCATTCGGGAATAAATATTGTTTCAGATATTGCGATACGTTTCTTTACATCAGTGGAAACATTCTTGAGAAGTCATAAATAAACCCTGAAAGATTAGGGAACTGGGAAAGTGGAGGTTATTTTTTTCGTCACCTGTCCAGTAGTTTAATCTACAATCAGTTCGAAGGTTGGTTTGCCGCACCTACCAGCTCTAATCTCTTCTCAGCTAACCATTTACTTCATATCGCCTCATTGTAAAATCATTTTTTTCTCAAGATATTCTCTAGATTAAATCGGCGCAAGTAATATGATGTAATCTGAAAATATATGTTAGGCAAGTATTACTTTATCCCCAAGGTACTCCCATACCACAGTCTAAACAAAATAGTTTAGACTGTGCCCATACTGTATCGCTCCAGCGGCCTAAATACTGTCCTTCCAGTTCTTCCACCGCTGCCTAGCCTCGTACCCTGTATCTCCGTGGGAAAAACAGAAGTTTAATCATTGCGGCTATTTAGACCCTTGGAAAACTTATCAATTTCAGTTTATAGGTGGTGTAGCCTTATATCCTCTAGATGATGTCCAATATTCGTTTGAAGCGCGCGGCACTCTAGAAATAACTTTGAAATATTCAGCGGTACCGCAGAATTCTCTCCGAAAAGTTCCCTCAGATGATGACTCTAAATTAAAATGTTATGAATGACTGACTATATTGATTGATGACAAGAAATATAAAATTTTAGCAAACATGTTTGGTTTTTACAGGGAAGTAATCATTCCTTTGGCTATCACGCCGTTCACGCCATCTACCAATTTTGGCCTGAACCTTTTCATAGAGCGATCGGCCGGCCTTATGCAATTATCGTGAACTGCGATCGTCAAGGTGGAGGGCAGGGGACAAGGCAGTGGATCCGTGGATCTAAACTAGCTTGTCTATGGAGGATAAATCGTGATATGGAAAGAAAATAGAGGAAAATGGATAGTGACGACGTCATATATATTGGTCTTCTCGTCTTGTGCATTTTATTCGGTCATTTTTACAGAACGTTCTTCGAAGACGTGTATCATAAGAAATGGATATCCACGATATTCGGTCTTGCGTTAATACATGCAGTGTCGGGCAACCATATTCTTCATCCTATTTTGTGTGTAATTATTAATGCAGTCATCATTACGCGGGTGCACTACAAGTAAGAATACCGCTAACTAAATGATAGAGATGTATTTGCTGTTCTATCAGTCATCATTTCATGATCTTATATTTGCTATTCATCTAGGTATTGCCACATAATTAGCTTCGTCGTGTCGTTCTTGTATTTGCTATTTTTTCGCACTACTGTATACTTCGGCATTGAATACCCACCGGCGCATACAAATGCTGTTCAAATGATGCTGACGCTTAAGGTGAAGTGTTTAATTCATTGTTCTTGCGGCTAGATAATTTTGGTACCGTACTTTGTAATTTTTTTAATTCTACTTCAGGTTGTAGGTTTGGCTTTCGAGGTTCACGATGCCGCCGAATCAATCGATAAGAACAAAGGAAATGAATTAGTGCATGAAAGTTTGAAAAAACCAATTGGGTTTATGGATTTGTTTCATTACTCATTCTGCTACATCGGTTGCCTCACAGGTAAATGTCGGGACTACAATTATGGTAACCGATTTAAGTGTAAAAATATATTTTGACTATAAGCGGTAGTATACTGGGTAATTTTGGCATGAGATTTATATTACCTTAAGATAATACCATCTACATTTCTGGGGATACCCAGTTAAGATAGTAACTGGAAACAGAATTAAGACCTCAATTGTGTCATCCACTCAAGGTTGAAAACTTGCTAAGTCACTTATTAGTATTGATAATATATTTTATCGTCATTATGATCTTTGATTAGCTCACCAAAACCTCTACCAGTTTACTCCGTGAGCTAACTAAATTTATAATTGTAACCCCCATAAGATAAACAATGGGCTTAAATTTCTGGGTTTATGGGTTCCATTTTGATGCTCTGGAAAAGAGGTGTAATACACTGCAATTATTTCAAGTTCGTCATTTATCCATCGCAGAAAACGGCTGTTTCATTGCTAGTAGTGCTACAATCTCTGCTGAATTGATGTCTCTAATTGCTAAATGAATAGCGTCAAGCAGGTAATGCAACAACTTCATGTACTAGCAAGTGAGCATTCTTGTCAAATCACAAAATTGGAAGGAGAAATTTCGAAGGAAATGCCCTCCACTTGCATAGTTTCGATTTAGTTTTCTATGAAAATGATGATGGAGAAGTCATCTCTGGTTTCCCACATGGTAAGTGACCTTGCTGTCAGCATATCAAAGTCTATTAGCAGAGTCGGCCTTCAAAATGTTTGCAGCTAAAGATACCCCGTGGCACCTTTCATTTAGAGAGTTTCTCTTCACCTCTCCATCATTCCTTAGCCCTGAAGTTGCCAGGATCATTTCTTGTTGTGTGAGACATGATTTCAGAGATATCTTCCAGTTATTTAAAAAAAAATATTATCCATCCAGCCAATGAATTAGTTACCTACCGAGTATGGATAAAGTTCTCTTGGGTTTTCAACTGGGTCAGTGAGTGATTCCATAGTGGCAGATGGGTCATGGTCTGACATGTTTACCGTCATCAGGGATATGATGTGTCCCTGTTCAGGGTCATATATCTAATGACAAGAAATGTGTTAACCTTGAAGCGTCTGAAACTATGCAATCACTTTCCCTGTCGGAAACCCAAGAAGACCTCATCCAGTTTTTATGCTGGTAAAGCAATAGATCCCTAATCCACCTACAGCCAGGTTTTCTTAAGGGGTGGTGGGAATACTTATATTTTGGCCCTATTTCTCCAAAACAGGATATAAAAATATGTATACACATTAGTAGAATGTATATTTGCATCAACTTTCAGAGATGTGACAAGGACAAGTACCTACCTACATAGACATGGGTAAATTACCATAATTTTCATTTGAGGTAAATTGCCATGGTACACTATGGTAATTTTTTGAATTTTTTTATTTTTTCAACATTTTTTAAAATTTTGTAATATGCCAGTAATTTTTTATTTTCTGAAATTAATAGCTATTAGAGGATTTAATTGGAAAGCCAATAGCAATAGCAAGGGGTTAAAGTCATTTAAACCAGGTTTTACGTTAACCTTTAAACACCAAATGTGTCAAAATTGGTGCACTGTTTGGTGCTTCTCACTGCCAAAAGTCATTTTTGGCTCATTCTTTACCGGAAAACATTTAAAGGGCCAATTTACATCCGGCAGTGAGGGACTTCGAAGTAAGTATTTTTAAATCTGGCATTTAAAGGTTAATGCATTTGAAATAGAGACAATTTATGAACAAACCTGGCAGCCCACATGCTATTCGGCGTTCTTTTTTGGCAGGAGAAATTTTTTGTTCATAGGTACCATTGAAAGTGATATCCTCACAAATATTCCATGAGTAAAAATATTACACAAATGAGTTGGATGTGCCTTTATTTATCATTAAGATTATATTAAATGTATATTGACTTGATTTAAAATAATGTGTTTGCAATGTATCAGTATGTAAAATATCTGACTCAGAAGTGAATATACCAAAAAAGTACGGTAATTTTCAGGAACTGCGATTAATTTCGTAAAATACCATGGTGATTTTTTTAACTTATTGCTTTGATTGCTAATAAGTACATTCATTGTTATTAATCAAGTTCAGAAGGACCAAAACATTTCTTCATGAAAGTGGTATAATCACTTGAGGGCAGGAGAATTAGCAAAATATTTTGAATTGAGCCTAAATGTGTACTCTATGATATTAGGATGAAAAAATAGTGGGATTTTGATTGCTAATATGACCATTTTAAATAGTTTCATTTTGAGTCACCCAATCCATGACTCCCTCGCTCAGATTTTCATGACATATTTATCACTACCTACTTCTACCAAATTCATGCTAAACTTTTCATTCCTAGGCATCGTAGTTTCTCCCTCTTCCCGCCCCTCCCAACATACAGCTACAGGTGGGTGTCCTGCCCATTCCTCCCCTAATGTAAATCCTGGTTACGCCTTTGGGTGGAAAGAAACTGTAATGGGGTACAAATGAGAAAAGTTCACTGTTTTATGTCCTACTGTTGAAAGTATGCAGTACTTCAGTCAAATTCCTCTCGACATAGTTCCCAAGAAGGGATTGGGAAAAATTTCTGCTACTTTCAGGATTTGAAGCATTGCCCCTAAAGTGGGAAGTTAGTTGTCAGGCCTGCACCAAACCAGTCCAATGTTAAAGTTTTCATTCAGATGGATTGTGAAAAAAATATTCGTGATGAAAATCATACAGAAACTTTCTCCCTGAATATTATTGCATTCTGAATTGGTTCACCATATTACTATCTTGCAAGTCTAAAATTAAGGAAGCTCTGAAACTGCAAGACAAAAGGGAGCATATAAAGAATGTCTGTCCTAGTCATGGTCCCCAGACGCTCTCCAAAACGTTTCCCCACCAGAAGAACTTAGGATCCATTAATATTTTGTTTGGATGCATCTACTGCTTATATATTATAATTCAAGTGAAAAATTAGACTAGCCAATGCTATTGATTCATTCAGTGGTACTGTCCCTTTGCTGTTCTGCTTTTATGCTAATATCTGGAAATTCAGAACGAGATGCTTTGGAGACCTGTTTTCCTCACAGTAAATGTTGCTCCTCTAGTTGGCTCAATGAAAAGAAGCTAACAGGCATTCTTCTCTAGCTGCTTTGTTAGTTCTAGTGGGAGATATTTTGAACCAGCCACCCACTTCCAGCTTTGGGGGTCATCATGAATAAAAACTCTCAAAATCAGCCTTGGGCCTCATGTTTTCATAATGTCTAAGGCCTCTAAATTTGTCCCTGATAGAAAAACTTTGAGGGAAAAAGCTGCTATTTATTGATGAAAAATATAGCCATCATGAGTGGGGGTTTAACTTTGTAAGGATTTGAATGATATGCAGTTTGCTATTTTCCTCAAGGCATAAAAGAGGTACACGTGCTAGATTAAATGTTCATATTATGTTGTGTGTGGATGTGATCCTCTATATATCTTCCTATATATACACCATGTTTCTAATATGCATCATTCCCTAACAATCGTATTACTCTGTTTTAAATTGTTTTGTCTATAATGGTTTTTCTTGTCCTCATGTACTGGTATTTGTCCTAGTGTGTGCTTCTCATAATAAACATTTTTCCTCAGAATTTTCAGGTCCTCAGCATTTTTTGCTGCTAATTTATCATGTTCCATAAGCATTCTGAAATGAACATCTTACTTTAGAGTTTAAAATTCAGCTATATGAGAATATTTTGCATTAAAAATTGTCAGTTAATGCTTTGAGTCATTTTATGATTACAACTTAAAGAAAGTGAGTGTTATTTCATTTCTGGTTTCAGAATAAGTATTTTGGTTTTTGCATACTGAGGGATTGTTTCCAATTTCTAGTTTTTACATGCTTAGTTTCTAAAGCTATGTCCACACAGGGTGATAATGGCTGGATACAGACTACATAACACTGTAACATCACCCCTGGACACATCAATTTCTATCCTGATACCTGTATTTGGTGATGTTGCCTGTCCATGCAGTTGGCTGTGAATCAGTTTCTTTTTCTCATGGCAATTATTATTATTAGTGTTCAGTTTGGTTAGATAAAAAATGGATCTAAGCATTTCTGCTCACATTGTTGCCACATTTCTTGTTATTAATTGTGAGGAGCAAAGGAAGAGAAAATTATAGAAAAAACAAAATTCAATGAGAGATGAAAACACGGGTGATTCTATAATGAAAGAATTTCTTACTAACTATGGCTCCTCATTCAAAGACTTCATTCTGTTTTCAAAGGTAGTATCAAAGAGCTAAATACTCCCAATTGGTTGTCCCAATAATACTAAAAGTTATTAAAAATCAGAGAACTGGTATACCCTCTTCAACTAGGATAATGATTGCATTGAGATATATGACCACTGGTCATTACTTCAGAATCCTTGTGCTTGTTTCAAGTGTCAAAATAAGGCATTTCAATGACAGTCTCTAAAATGTGTGAAGAAATTGTTGAAGTTCTGGGTGGATATTATCAGGCAAGCTAAGCCTGAGCTGCTTATTTTCAGTTAACTATAATTTTATTTGAATTTATAAGTGTGAGAGTAAGCACACAATTATGCTAAGAAATAAGCAGATAAAAATCAATTGCTTTGAAATCTGCATTATGGCAAGTGTTCAGAAAGTAGATATATGAAGTAATTGATATTGTCTTAACTTAATTGTTTTTGATTTCTCATGAATAGATATTTCCTTTTGAGGTCAGGAAACCCATCAAATTAAATTTTGTCAGTGGTGTGGTGAAGTGAATCGTGTGTCTACAGTTAGTAGATGGTCATGATGAAATGGGATCCAATGGGCTGTAAATCTGATTGTTTGTGGAATGTGATGGTGTAATTGCTGGAAAAAATTAAGTATGACTTGAACATAATCATTACTTTGTGTGGTAGAGGGCCAAGAGCTCGCCTCTCAAGAACCCGTTTACCAAATTGAAGAGAGAATTGTCTACTTTTTGCTCAGCAATGGATACTGCATGAGTATTTCATTTTGCCTCATGCACCCTTATACAAACATTTCCTCCATACGTGGAAAAGACATCTTTCTGAGCAATGCCCACTTTAAAAATTTTCAAAAATTTGTAGACTTCTTCCCCTGATGTGGATTTATTTCTTGGTATTTTATTCCGATGCTTGGGTGGCGGAAAATGTGTTGGCTTCTTGGTGGTTTTGGAGGGGGTTCAGGTGCGATCTCTGTAGTTTCAGAAGAAAAAATGCTAGCCTTATCTTTATTGTCCTTCTAGTCAACCTGAAACACATCCATTACTTTACAAATCAATTGAAAAACTATAAGTAATTTCAAATGCAATTTTTTTTGGGTTCTGAAGTCTGAGAATGAGTGAATTGAAATTGCAGATGGATTTCAAAAGTGATGGAACTTTCTTTATTGTTTTGTAGCACTTGATGGTAAACTTGATCAGACAGATGCATTGAAAAGCAGTGGCAGTCTATACTATTATTATTGTGGACCTTTCAGCATAGCACTAATGTCCCCGTTATACTTCAACTACAAAATTTTGTATGCTGGCGATGGGTGTCATGGCTGAAAT